>PVLC010006935.1:24234-66283 GCA_004027655.1 Graphiurus murinus
GTGCTTACACAGCAGGAATAGCCTCCTGGAGGCTGAAGTCTAAGGTCAAGGTGGCAGCAGTGCTGGGCTCCCTCCAGGGGCTCGGGGGGGGGGGGTCCCTCCTGCCCCCTGCAGCCTCTACGGCTCCGGCCATCCTTGACCTGTGACCTCAGCACTCCAGTCTCTCCATGGCTGTACGCGGGCTCTTCCCAGGGCTGACATCTTCTCTTCTGTTCTTATATAGACACTTGTCATTGGGCATCTAGGGCCCACCTGGATCATCCCAGCAGACTGCATCTCGAGATCGCTAACTTAACTACATCTCAAAGACCTCAAAATGAGTTAAGGCAACCCCATGAGGTTTGGTTAGGACATATTTGGGGAGCCACCAAACAACCCACTGAACCTCCTCTGGGCCAGAGTGGACATGGAAGACCCAAGTTCTAGCATGTTCCTGCAGCCAGCCTCCTCCAGGGTCCTGCCCGGAAGCAACATCGCTGGTCCGTCCTTCTCGCAGTACACTCGGGTGCATTACTCAGTACAGGAGTCCTGTGTGCTCACCTGCCTGGGGCTCGCTGGGCCTGGGGAGTATGAGCCCAACGTATGGACAGATCCCTGGATGCTGGCTCTCTCTCTGTCCTTTTCAGATCTCTCAAGCCTGGTCCTAACTGTAAAGCACCACCTCCTCTGGTTCCGAAGGGAGCAGAGGAGGAGTCTCCGGGAAAGGCTGTGTTGAGATGGGGCCTCCTCGGTCCACACTGCCTCACTGGCTTGGGTAGCTCCTGGCAGCTGGGGTTAAGAGCAGTGTCATAGCTCAGTCAGGTTCTGCTCCTGGGACCTCACCCCGTGATGCTGCACAAGACCACCCCATCCTCCCGGGGTCCCCATCCTCACAGTCCCACGCGTTAAACATCCAGCCTCCGGTGCAGAAAGGCAGAGGAATTGGGTGTAAATACAATAACCCCACATGAACAGCTGTCCCGCTTGCCACCCACCTTGCACAGCATTGGTGGCCAGAGCAGCCAGGGATGCCCATGCCATTTCCCTGGCAGAGGAATTGCCAGAGACAGGTGGAGTCCGTGCCGGACCTCACGGCAAGGAACGCCTGAAGAGAGGGTCTACCCACGTGCCAGCTCCAGGTAGGGCAGAAATCCAGCTTAATCTCCATGCCATGGAGGCCGGGTTTGGAATATTGATACGCAGCAGTCCCGGGAGCAGGGGTCGCCTCTCACACAGACAGAGGCTCCAGGAGAAGCACTGTGCTGTGTGGGTGAGCATGAGGAATCAGTCCAAGACTGCACGTTTGAAGGCAGAGCCTAATCACCAGGCAGCTGAGAAAAGCCAGCACTGCAGAAAGGTGTCTTCTCGCTGAGAAGCTGGGTTAGGGGAGTGTTCCGACGGGGAGGGCCACAGATCAACAAGCAGAGAGTTGAAGGGCTCACTTGGAGGAAACAGTCGGATCAAGGTGATGCTGGCTCCGGGGGCCTCATGTGTGGTGGTGAATCCAACGCCAGTGGTGGGGGCCCCACTCCACGCCGCGCCCTCCTCCTCAGGCCTGCCGGCTAGAAGGAGGGATCTCTGTGTTGCTAGGCAGGCCGGCATCTCCCCAGGGGCCGCTCTCCTTTGCTAAGCAGGTCGTGAGCTTCTCTGTGTTGATTCATGGGTTCCTGACATCCCCAGGAAGAAAGCTCCAAAGTGTGGAGCTTTCTTAATCCTACCTCCAGAGCATCCGAAGGAACCACTGGCCAACGGGGAAAGGCCCTGTGAGATCTGAAGGTCATTACTCGCTCGTTCCTGTACCAGCTTTCGATCAGGAACGGGGCAGGTTCCAGACAGTGGTCCTAGAATTTTTCAAGAGGAGTTAATATAGTCTGAGCTGGGCATATTCTTGAAGAGTCAAGTTGAGCATTGAGTTCGCATTACATGATCCCAGGACCCATGGAGCCTCTACTTTCCTCTGCCATTTTTTCCACATATCTGCAACCTTCCCCAAGCGCACGCGCGTGCACACATACACACACACACACACACACACACACACACACACACATGCACATCCCCAAGCAGGAGAATGAGAATAGCAATCTTTCCTAATGCCTTGTCTGGAGAGGTCCTAGGAATAGTGAACGAGGAAACAGTTAAAAATATTGGTTCAGAGGTGCAGATCAGCAAGATGACGGGATAGGAGGTCCTGGCACTCACCTCCACCCCACAAAAGCAGCAATTCAACAACTACCCGCCAATAACTCTGGGAGAGCTCAGAAGGCGATGAAGATTCTGCAAAAACACACTGGAGCACACAACAGTTTCTATGCCTGCACCAAAAGTATAGGAAGCACTTTACCTGTGTTACCCAATTCCCCATTTCAGACCAGCTCAGTGCCAAGAGGAATCCCCTGAGCCACAATCTTCTCCCTTAGGAGAAAGGAGAGCAGGAGGACCCCAGCTGCATTCACCACCAAGGGTTGCTTCTCCAACCACAATGGAACAAAGCTAGACATGAATAACAGGAATAAAACTGTAAAATCCACAAGTGTATGGAAACTAAGCAATATATTCTCTCAAACAACCATTAGGTCAAAGAGGAAATCAAAGAAAATTTAAAATGAATTTCAAGGCAAACAAAACTGAAAATATAACATATCAAAATCTACAGGATGCAACAAAAGCAGTACAAGAAGAAAATATATAGTGATGAATATGTACATTAAAAAAGAATAAATACAGCCGGGCGTGGTGGCACACACTTGTAATCCCAGCATTTGAGAGGCTGAGACCAGAGGATCTGGGTATGCAGCCAGCCTCAGCTACTTAATGAGGCCCTCTGCAACTTAGTGAGACCCTGTTTCAAAATAAAGAATAAAAAATAGGTCTGGGGGTATAGCTCGGAGGTAGAATGCCCGAGTTCAATCCCCAGTACCATAAAAAAAAAAGAATAAATACATCAACTTAATTTATTCCCCAAAGAACTAGAAAAAGAAAAAATTATCCCAAAGTTAGCAGAATAAAATAATAAGCATCAATAGATTTATACATCAAAGAATATAAAAAGCAATAGAAAAAATCAAGTTGCTTTTTGAAAAAAATATTGAAAACCCCTTAGGTAAACTTTTTGGGAAAGGGAGTTAGAAGACTCAATTAAATAAAATCAGAAATAAAAGACTGAACATGATAATAGATGCCCCAGAAAACTTTTTTTTAAATCATGAGACTATTATGAGCAATTATACACTAATAAACTGTTTAGCATATAAAATTGATAAATTCCTTGAAACACAATCTACCACAACTGAATTTAAAATAAACATAAATACCGAGTAGACTAATAACAAATAAGTAGATTACATCAATAATAGAAAACCTCCCGACAATGAAAAACTCAGTACCGGATACCTTCATGTGTGAATTCTACCAAACACTCAAAGAATTTATATCAATCTTCTTAAATTCTTCCAAAAATTGGAAGAGGTAGCACTTCCAAAGTCATTTAATAAGACCACTATCACTGTGATACAAAAACCAGACACTACAAAAAACAACTACAGGGCTATAAACACACATGCAAAAATCCTTGAAAAAAATATTAGTAAACTGAATTCAACAGCACATTAAAAGGATTAGACACCACCACCAAGTGCTTTATCCCTGGGGCAGGAGGATGATTTGATGTAGGCAGTTATGCAGGTCAATTGATGTGATAAGACACATTAACAAAATGAAAGAGGAAAAAAAATGATCATCCCAAGAAGAGCATTTGACAAAGTTTGACATCCATTCATGATTAAAACTCTTAACAAAATAAGTATAGAGAGAATTTGCATCAACATAATAAAAAGCCATATATAAAATGCCCTTAGCTAACATCACAGTCATGTGGGAAAAATTAAAAGCTTTCTAAGACCTGGCACAAGGCAGGATGTCCACTCTGATCACTTCTCAATGTGGCACAGGAAATCCTAGCCACAGAAAACAGACAAGAGAAATAAGCTCGTCCAAATGGAAAAAGAGTAGTAAAATTAACTCTTGTTGGTGCATGACAAATTATATGTCAAGAACTCTAAAGATTACAAACACAGAACTAATGAAAAAATTCAGTAAAGTTGTAGAATGCAAAATCAACATACAAAAATGAGTGACAAAAAAATCAGTCACATTTCTGTATATAAGCAATGAACCCTCTGAAAAGGGAATTTAAAAAAATAATAATTCACAATTGCAACAAAAAGAAGAAAGACATTAGGAATAAAGTTAACCAAAGAGGTGAAATACTTGTATACTGTAAGTTATAAAACATTGATGAATGAAATTAAAGACACAGATAAGTGCAAATATATTACATGATCATCGATTGAAAGCAATATTATTAAAATATCCATACTGCTTAATGTGATCTACACATTCAGTGAAGTCCCTATAAAAATCCCAACAATGTTCTTTATAGAACTTTCTTTAAATCCTAAAATTCATATTGAACCAAAGAGACCATGGATGGTCAAAGCAATCTAAGCAAGAAGAATCCTCTCTCTCTCTCTCTCTCTCTCTCTCTCCCTTCCTGACTTAGAATTAAATTACAAGCCTGGTGTGGTGGCGCATGCTTGTAATCCCATCATTTGGGAGGCTGAGATCCGGGTTCGAGGCTAGCCTCAGCTGCTTAGTGAGGTTCTCTGCAACTTAGTGAGACCCTGTTTCAAAATAGGGCTGGGGGTATAACTCGGAGGTAGAATGCCCCTGAGTTCAATCCCCAGTACCGAAAAAAAAAAAAAAAAAAAAAGAATTAAACTACAAAGATGTAGTAGTTAATACAGCATGATTCTAGCACAAACAGGCACAGAGACCAAAGGAACAGGGTAGAGTCCAGAAACAAACCCTCATATGTATGATCAACTAATCATCTGTGTGACAACAGGAACACACAGTAAAGAAAAGGCAGACTACTCAATAAACGGTTTTGGGAAAACTGGATATTCATGTGTAAAAGGATGAAATTGGACCATCACCTCGCATCATGTCCTAACACCAGCTCAAAATGCATGAAAGGCTTAAACAGACATGAAGCTATAAAACTGCTAGCAGAAAGCACAGAGGAACGCTGTTGACATCGGTCTGGGAAGTGATGCTCTGAATCCGACACCACCCAGCTCAGGCAACAGGAGAAAGCCCAGATTGGGGGGAAGGCGTCGTGAGTAAAAGCTTCTGCAACGCAGAGGCAGCAGTCAGCATGGCAAACGGAAACCTTCAGGAGAAACACTTTCTCAAGCACATGTCTGCCAAACTGCTAATGTCAAATACACAGGGAGCTCAAGCAACTGGAGAACAGCTCAGTGTCCGTCCCTGTCATTGGTGCCCTGGGGACTAAGCCATCCAGTCCCCCCACGTGCGGGGTTTTCGAGCTCTTCACTCTGCACGTGCCGTCTCTGCAGATGCAGGGAGAATGAGGGTGTGCTCACAGAACAGGGCAGGAGGACCCCAGCTACAGAAGCCAGCTGTGCCCTCATGGCCAGGGCGAAGACATGCTTATGTGGCAGGGGTGCATGGACACCCCCCTCCCCAGGTGGCGTCTTCTGGGAGAGACCCTGCCCCACCAGGGCACCACGGTGTTACGCAGGGTCTCCACTGGGGAAGAAACTTGCTCTTCTTTTTCCCGTGCAGCTCATGAATCATTGATCTAAGCATGTTCCCCTCCATTGGGTATCTTTGGCTGGTGTATTTTTGACCTCATGACTATGATATTTCCTTCTGTTTTAACTTTGATCAGTCTCAATGCCAAGTGTTGAGTGAGGGTCTGCAGGGCATTTGAGCAAAGGCACCAGTGGTGGATCCCCAGCCCTGGATGTGCTTGTCGGGGTACCAGGGCCTCATGAGCATCTTCTCTGGGTTACTCAGTGGTTTTAAAAACATATAGCCCTTCGGTCACACCTCAAGAGGTAAAATTCCAGAAGACCTGCACTTGTGGTTGCTCTTGGGACCAGTCCTACAAAGATCTGGACATAGAGAACAGCACTGTTCAGAGCGTATTGTTCTCACCCACAAAGGTGATTTTTCAAAGAAAATAATTTGAGGGAGTCAATGTAGTTTGGCAAATGTGTAGTTAAGCCCACTTGCTGGTTTTCCACAGGATATATCTGAACTTCCTACATCTCTATACACAATCTACACAACCTGGCGAGAAACAGGTCCTTCCATCCTCTTCAAGGTCTCTTGGTTCTGGGGTTCCTCCATGGCGGTGCACTCCCAACCATTGCTGGGGAATACTATGAAACAGAACCAAGGTGTGGAACTGGGAGGGCGGTCAGAGCCTCAAGCCCCTCTGGTCTCCAAAGAGAAACTCAGAGCTGTGGACCCTGGTCCATGCACACAGATGCAAACCCAGAGCTCCCAGCGAGCTCCAGTGTTAGGGGTTAAAAGCACTCCTGGAAATGAGACTCAATCCATTGAGAAGTTCTCTATGTCCCCCTGAGGAGCTCACGTATTGGAGACACACAGTGGCTGCTGGCTGTGGGTAGGGCCATGCTGTGGTCAGAGTGTCAGAGGGGCAGGCTGTGCACTGTGAGACCCACCTGCCCTGCCTCTCTGGTCCCTGCCTCCCTGGAGACCAGCACCTGGAATCGAGGGACGCTCCGATCATGTTCCACCATCTGGCCTCTCCTTGAGCTCCCTCTTCTACTTAGAATGTCTTTGCCACCCACATGGCTGGGCACCCGTGTCACCTCCTCCCACCCTGAATTACCCACAGACATGCACGCCCATGTGTATTAGTTTCATGACCGGGATACTCAACAAGAAAGTCTTGGAGGCTTATTTGGACTTAGGGCTTCAGGGTTCAGTCCATGATTATCTGACTCCAAGGTAGAAACATCATGGCAACCGGGCATGGTAGAGGAAAGCTTCTCAGGATAGCCAGGAAGCCGAGAAAGAGAAAGGAAGACACCAGGGATAGAGAGAGTCCCCATGGCCAGGCCCCCACCGGCCACCCACCCCCATCTCGGTACCTTCGACACAAGGGCTTTGCTGAGGGACTTCCCAGAACTTCTAGACAGACCCTTCCCCTACAAGCTGGCGCTGGAGGGCTGGGAGTGGGAATTGACCCTGGCTGGACCATCCTGATGTGCTTCTCCTGGGAGGCAGAGCTGTCGTGGTGTCTGGAGGTGCTGTCCCCCTCCATGGACTTTCCTGGGGAACTGGGGTTCTGCAACCCAGGATCTGCAGGGCCATGGAGGAGGTCACACACCAAAGGCTCTGGGGACCCCAAAAACTGGCCTCAGAGCAATGGGTTTTTCAGAGTCTGACTCACCAGTGACCACCACGGTGAACATGAAGGTCTCTCTGACCTACACCTTCCAGGGCTCACAAGGAATTTTAGTGCTTGGTTGACAGTTCCACTAAACTGAATTTCTCTGAATTCTGCAGATATTTGATTAATTGATTAGCTATAAAGTAAAATTTTAAACTCCCCCAGCATGTGCCCAGAGTCTGTGAAGCACTAATGGAAGCCAAGTAAATATCACCTGCTTCCAGGAGCAGCTGCAGGGGGGAAGGGGCAGGTGACATCCTCAGACAGGCTAGAGGCTCTGTCCATGGGGCTGGGGCTGAAGGACAGTCCAGGGGCTCTGAGACAGGCCTGGGTGGGGTCTGTTTCTCAGGCAGGTCGATGTTCAGCTGTCCCAGCCCCACCCCTGCCCTCTCCTCCTGCAGCCAGAGCTTATTAAATTTTCAGGCCTACTGGTCTACCTAGAGCTGTGTCTTTTCTATTTTTAATGTCTTCAGCTTATCAAACCTGCATAAGGCAATGCGCTAACGGTTAAAGATCTCTGTCTTCCAACAATTTGTAATTTTTTTTTTCCTGTTAATTTCGTGGCCATAGATGGAGAGTGGGCAGGAATTGGTTGAAATAAATGAACTTTCAAATTGCACGGCTGCGTATGTGAGGAGAGGAGAGATGGGCTCAGAAGGGATTTTGCCAAGAAACCTTCCCCTGATAGCTTTCCTGCGATGGGTTAAAGACTCAGTGAGATCCTGTACAAAGAGAGCTTTAATCCAGGCCTCCAAGAGGACCCTGCAGCTTCCTCTGCCCAGACCCCTCCCTCCCTGGAGCTGGCGAGGGCTGGGAATCTAATTAGAGGAGCATCTCTGCTGTCTGGACTTAGTGTCCAATTATGCAGATGTGGAAGACCCGCTCGCCTGGGCCTTTCTGGAGCAGTTGGACCTCCTCATGGGGACCCTGTCCTACCAAAGCCATGCAGGAGACTCCCAAGGGTGCTGAGAAGAGGCAGTGACCTCGAGGTTCTGCAGCCCTGCACCAGCTGACCAGAAACCCCCCATCCTTGTGTGGAACCAAACAAGCAAGCCAAGCCATCCCCGGGCTCCCCACACATCTCCCTGGCAAGAGACAAAGCGTTTGGGGAGCCCACGGGGTGGAAGGCATTTAATCCAAGGATGAAACCCTGGTGTCACCCCAACCCTGTGGCTTGCTTCCAGTGGGCGGCTTGTGACTTCATGATGTGGGCTGTCTATGCAACACACACGAGCCCCTGGTTCCCGAGCCTGGCAGGCCGTGTCCTCCCTAGGACTTACCAGGAGGGACTGAGTGTCCAGCCCCAGATGACCGAGCCACGCACCCTGCTGGGGAGTGACAGCGTGCACTGTGACGGCAAGGCTCTCGTGCTGTGTCTAGAGGAGCCTGGACTGGCTGCTGAGGAGGGGCAGGACCCCATGGAGCCCAAGGGCTCTTTGGGGCATCATATAGGGCCGGAGTCCTGGGCTGAGGGCACAGATTCAGGGTACTGAGCATCCAGAAGAGCACAGACTGCCAGGTGTGTGCAGAGAGGGGTGGGGGCTTCGGGGAAACCAGGGAGTGGAGGAGAGAGACAGGAGTTGGGAGGAGCATTCCACAGGAGAAATCCATGCAATGAAGGGTCACTGGAAGCAGAAAGGGAGGGGATTTATAACCACAGCTATGATTCATCATGAGGTAGGGGCTCACAGATGCAAGGCCATAGATGCCACCAGAGTGTGCAAGCCAATGTCCCCTATGACCTATATCCCAATGACCTATGTCCCCTATGACCTATGGCCCGAATGACCTATGTCCCCTTTGACCTATGTCCTCTATGACCTGTGTGCCTATGACCTATGTCCCCTATGACCTATGTCCCCTATGACCTGTCTCCCCAATGACCTATGTTTCTATGACCTATGTCCCCAATAACCTATGTCCCTATGACCTATGTCCTCTATGACCTATGTCCCCTATGACCTGTCTCCCCGATGACCTATGTGCCTATGACCTGTGTCCCCAATGACCTATGTCCCCTATGACCTATGCCCCCCCAGGACTCAGGCTGACCCAGCCAGCCACCCCTGGCCTCTTGCTCGGCTGGACAGCGCCCTCCCGCACTGGAGAGGGCCTCCTCCTTCACTCTCCCATCAACTCTTCTGGAAACGGTTGGCAGGCACCTGAGAAGCAAAGTCTGCCGGCCATCCGGGCCCCTGGGCCCCGTCAGGTGGACACATGAGCAGCAGCACCTCCGGCGGCCGGGGGAGCAGCGCTCGGCTGCGGTTACTAGTGCAGTTCTGTGAGGTCCACTTCTGCGCTGTTGTGTCCGCACCGTGCTCGGGCCCGGCGGCTTTGTTTATTTTCATTCAGTTAATTCAGCCCAGGTCGTCTTAAGCCTTTGAGGCCAGGGTGTTTACTCCCATGACGGCCTTCTGGAGAATCCAGTGCCGGGTCCTCCTCACCGCCAGAAGCAGCCCGACACACAGCCTTCCCTGGCCCGCCGAGGCTTCTGTTCACGTTCTGAGGCGGGGACCAGGGCAGGAGTGTCTCCCTGGGTCGGTGTGGTCCGTGTGGAATCCAGAGGACGGAGCCTGGGCAGGGCCTGTTGGCCAGGACCAGGGCAGCACTGAAGGCAGCTTCCCCAGGTGACCCTTGAGTTGGTGTCCACAGAGGAGAGGGATTCGCCGGGAGAGCTGGTCGGGGGTCCTCGGGGCCACGTCACCTGCAGCTGCCTCTGAGTGGTGAGCCCTGGACTGAAGGATGAGCGGTCTCCGAGCTCCGATGCCCCTGGAGCCTCCATTGGAGAAGTGCGGGCTGGACGGAGCCCAGCCAGGGCCCAAGGCGCGTCAGTGCTCATGCCGGTACAGGGATCCGTGCCCCTGGCGCACGCCGCTTGCCTCTGGATCCTGGGGACATCCGCACAGCTGTGAAGCGTGATCCTGCCTGGGCAGCCCCTCTCTCCTTCCTCTGACCCCTCCCCGGTGTCTTCTGGACACCGGCCACGCATGTCCACCCGCTCCCCGGGGTCAGTCTGCTCCTGCCCTGGACCTTCCTTCCTGGACGTGAGCTGTGGTCCAATCATGACCACACCCCGCGTCCACTGAGGCAGGTCTGCGTCACTTTGAAGGACGCAAGGGGTTGACCAAGCTGTGGCTGCAAAGCCGGAGTCCACCGGGAACATGGAGGCAGGACATAATGCTGCCCGGCTCCCACGCCCCCACAGTCCCCTCAGGCAGATGGCCCTGCTAGAACACTGCTGATACTGGGCATTGAGGGCCTCGGCTCCAAGACAAGTCACTATGGCGAGAGCTGCAATAGGATTTGTCACAGGTCCTTGGGGCAGGCCTCCTGGTGGGCGTCCTCTGAAGGAAGGGCACCTGGGCACGGGCCGGAAGACGCCCCCATCAGGGCTGGCTCCATCAGCCATTGATTCCCCTCCAGTGAGGACTTTCATCTGGAGCACACGGCTGCGTGACCAGTCAGCGCGACATCAAAGAGCCCCGGGGGGCGCCGGCGCGTCTCCCCGCCCAGCCCAGCACAAATGAAGCGAAGCCTCCTTCTCCCCACACGTCCTCGAAGGACTTGCCGGGGCGGGAGGAGCCCAGGGCTGAGGACGGTTTGGCCGGATGAGGGAGGGAGGAAAAGGAGAGGAGGAAGAAGAGGGACAGCAACAGAGAGAGGGAGCACGGGGAGCCGCTGGCCGGCCAGTCTCCACCTCACAGAGGACACGCGGTGGTGACCAGGTGACCAGGTCCTCTCCCTGCCACTGCCTGATGCCGCTGTACCCAGACGCCTCCGAGTGAGCCCAGTCACCGTGAGGGGCGGCTGCGCCCGGGCTGTGCTGGGCAGCACTGGGCCTTTGGCCGTCGGGCTCAGAGTCTAAGTTTGTGCAAGAGCGGACCTGAAGCCACAAGCCACACCCAGGACTACACGGGAGAGCCGTGTTGCACACAGGGAGGCCACACCACACACGTGAGCCTAACCACATACGCAGGCATCTGCACACACTGCACAGGCCAAGATGCACAGAGGCCGTGCTGCACAGGAGCCGTGCAACATACATGGGTCACACAGCACACAGAGGCCAACAATGCACATGAGCCATGCAACATACATGGGTCACACAGCACACAGAGGTGTGCTGCACACTGCACACGAGCCATGCAGCATACGTGAGCCACACAGCACACAGAGGCCATGCTGCACACAAGCCATGCAACATACATGAGCCACACAGCACACAGAGGCCGTGCTGCACACAAGCCATGCAACATACATGAGCCACACAGCACACAGAGGCTGTGCTGCACACGAGCCATGCAACATACATGGGTCACACAGCACACAGAGGTGTGCTGCACACGAGCCATGCAGCATACATGAGCCACACAGCACACAGAGGCCGTGCTGCACACAAGCCATGCAACATACATGAGCCACACAGCACACAGAGGCTGTGCTGCACACAAGCCATGCAACATACATGGGTCACACAGCACACAGAGGTGTGCTGCACACGAGCCATGCAGCATACATGAGCCACACAGCACACAGAGGTCACGCTGCACATGGACCATCTCACACACACACGCACGCACGCACACACAGCGTGTGCTAGGCCAGCCTCCAGCCCTGACCCACGGTTCTGGTTCTGGTTCTGGGCAAGCTTGGGCTCTGCTCTGGAAGATGCAGGGCGGCGTCTCTGCTCCAGTCCAAGAGGGGCCCGACACGGATACTGGTGGTGTGCACAGGTTTGTGCAGCAAGCACCTCTCCCCTGTCTGTTCCCTCGGGGAGAGGAGGGCCTCACAGGCAGCCCCCAGGGGAGGAGGAGGAGCTGAGGACAGCTGCCCAGGACCTCTGGAGCCTGAGATCACCCGTACAGTGGCAGAGGGCCCCGGGAGGCGCTCGGGGTGGCACTGCACACCGCAGAGGACATGCTCTGCCCCGAGTGGCAGGAGCCAGCGTTGGTACAAGGCGTCCCCGTGGCCGCCCGGGAGCCAGGTCAGCCCGGCTGCAGCAATGCACAACAGAGCCTGTTCAGAATCGCTGTCCTCACAGCCGGTGCTGAGCTGGGCGTCTCCTCTGTGCATTGGCAAGGGTCTCGGGAGTCTTTATC
Organism: Graphiurus murinus; assembly: GCA_004027655.1. Lineage (NCBI taxonomy): Eukaryota > Metazoa > Chordata > Mammalia > Rodentia > Gliridae > Graphiurus > Graphiurus murinus. The sequence continues at coordinate 36,604 of PVLC010006935.1, forward strand.
CACAGGTGGCCAGCCTTGGGGAGGGTCTGCCGGGTCCCTCCTCTCCCTCTTGGAAGCAGTCTGCCCTCCCTGGGCTCCTGTTTTCTTGCCTTAAAGTGAGGCAGCATTTTCCTCCCACAGCTGTTTTTGAGGAGAGAAGCAGGTAGCAGGGAGGAACCCGCCCAGCGCGCAGAGGGCCCACGCGTGTTTATTTTAAGAAGCAAGAGCACAGAGCACTTTGCCCCCAACGGGCGGTGGCGGAGCTGCCACAGGCCTGCCGGTGTGAAGCCAACTTCTAATTCCCAGGGCCGGAGCCCGGCTTGGACGGCGGAGTGGGCTGGAATTAGTGACGCCGGCACACCTGGGAGGTCTATTTCTGGAAGGAAACAGTGAATTAAGAGTGATTTCCTGCAGACTGCAGACCGTTTCCTCTTTCCTGGAGGACCCTGGAGATGAGGCAGGAGGGGCTCTGGCCACGGGCGGCAGGGCGGGAGGGTCATTAGGAGCTGTCCAAGGTGGCAGGTCCGGACGGGAAGGGAATGACAGGCCCGAGTCCCCGAGCCCGCGGCGGGGCCTCCCAGAGGCCGGAGGACCCTGGGGAGCTCGTCACTCCTGCAGACAATTAGGAAAGAGTCAGCCTGGGTGGAACAAGCAATTAATTACCACCGGGCTTGGGAGAAATAAGAGTCTAAGGGTGAACAAGGGAAGATGTCACAATTTGGTTGGTAAGGAAGCACGGCAACAAGGGCACCAGACGGGCGTGGGCGGGTGACAGCAGGTCAGGGAGGCAGTGCGTGCGGGTGGCGTGGCCCGCTGGGGGGGAAATGGGGCGGTGGGGACAGCTAGGAGGGGGCTGGGCAGGGGAGCCAGCGGTTCGCCACTCCATGGATACGACACTGTGCCTTGAGCTCTGTGCGAGGCACCGGGGCAGAGAGAGGGGGCGGTGGGTGAAGGGGGGTCAGCGGCAGAAGACGTCGGCGCAGCTTCGAGTGGTTTATAATCTTCTGGGAAAGAGAGTATGCACACAGGCATGCTCACACACACTCCAACCAGACGGCCGGGGCTTGGGTGGACGGAGACTCTCAGAAGCTCGCGCAGCGTGGAGGAGTGTGGTTCCCGGCACGTCAAGCGCGTCCAGGTGGGGTCCACAGGTGGGATGCTGGGTGGGGAACCCCTGGGAGAGGCACACGTCCGGGGGCGGGGGCGGTGTCCGCCAGCCCTGCAAGCTCTCTGGAGCCCCACGCCCCAGGCCGTGGTGTGCAAACGTGTGCACAAGTGTGTTTGCCCTCCTGTCTCTGGTGAGGACGCAGGCCCCCTCAGGACCTTTGTGCACATCTAGGGGAATAACATGCAGAGGGGTGAAGTGTCTCGTGGTAGCCTGGGACCCCGTAACCAGCCCCAGCCCCCAAGGAGGCGCCCACCTGCGACTGGACGGAAATCGGGGAGCACCTGCCCGGGTCCCAGGGAGGTGGCTCATTCCCCCCACTGCAGGGCTAACAGCCCAAGCAGGAACCCCCCAGGGCCACCACTGTGACCCCAGGATGCCCCTCGAGCCTTGCTGGAAGGGAGTGCAACCCAGCAGCCCCCCAACCCCGTCTCCTTCTACCCGGCCCCTCGGAGAGCAGGATCCTCAGCTCACGGTTCTGAGGCCCCCCTCACCCTGGAGGGCCAGGCGGGCTGGGGGGCAGCCGCTCCCGTCCACACGCAGAATGCAGCCCAGAGGGGGCCGGCTGCGTTTCCGGAAGCTCCTCGGGCCCCGGCCCCTGTGGCCCCCTCTGCCAGGGTCCTCCAGCGGCTTCCAGCAAATGAACCTGACAAAGAGAGAGATGCCAACCCCTGCAAGCTCAGCCAGAGGCAGCGAGGGAGCTACGGGCTCAGCCAGGACTGGCCAACAGTGCCCCCTGGTGGCCGCTGTCGTCTCTGCCACCGAGGCTGGCCAGCCCTGGGTCTAGCCTCAAGGTGAACTCTGGGCGGTGGACACCCTCCACCTCAGGCAGAGTTGCACAGCACGGAGGCAGGTCACTCAGGTGTGGGTCCAGGGGCCTGGTGTCAGCCATGACAGGGACAGTCGCTGGTCCTGTGTCCTGAAGGTCCTCCCTGAGGGCCACTCCTAACAGCCCTTCTGCGTCTCTGCCAAAGAGGCTCAGAGACACTCAGCTGAGATAGTCAGCTGATTACAGAGTCGGCCATGAACCGATCTGGGGAGTGGGCTAGGCCCTCTTAATACAGAGGATCAACCGGGGTCTCCAAGGGCAGGGGGATGGCTCGGGAAGGGCTCTGTCCCCAGAGTGGACGGTGATGGCAGGAAGGGCTAAGAAAGGGGACAGGTCACACTGGGACGGAGGGAGAGAAGCTCTGAGTCGGACCTCCCTCGTCACCCACGACCTTGGCAAGTCTTGTGACCTCTCTGGGATAGGACGCGGGTGGTGACGGAGCCCTCCTCTCGGCTCAGCGACCAGGGGCTCGGGAGGGTCCCACAGTCTGGGAACAGAGCTACATACAGGTGACGCCCAGGAAGAGAGATTCTTGACCGCCTCGGCCCTGATGTGGGGGGCTCTCCAGGGGAGGCCACCAGGGCACGGTCAGAGTCCTCGGCAGAGCAGCCCGGCAGGTGGGGAGGTTCAGAGAAGTCACAGCTGGAAATGCAGAGACCAGCAGGGAGGAGGACGGTTCAGGGAGGCGGGGAGGGCAGGGGGCAGCGGCCGGAAGTGCGTTTGCCTTTGGGGTAACTGAGATCCCACTGACCATGCTGAGGACCGTGGGCAGCAGGGTGGACCCCAGGGCACGTTCCCCCCTCCCCAAGGCAGCTCCCCAGGCCAGGTCTGCCCCTGCAGCAGGGTCTTTTAATGTTGTTTTCTTTTGCCAAGCCTCCCTGTTGTGCATCAAGGGACGTGCCCAGGGCCTAACAACGCCTGGCCTTGCTCCCAGTGACGTAGTAGCCAGTGACACAGTGACATGGCTTGCAAGTCTCAGGTGTGACGAGTCACCACAGGGCAGCAAGATCCCAGCCCCGGGGGGGGGGGGGGGGGACTGGAGGAGACCCCCAGGAATTCACCATCTCTGGGCATGTTCTGCAAATCTAAAATGATTCCAAAATAAAAGGTCACCTAAAAAAAATCACCCGTTGCCAGCCCTGGGGCTGCTGTCTGCCTGGGCACATCTGTTCCCCCCTCGCAGGACACCCTGGGCCTGGCCCAGCCACTACGCCCAGGGTCCCGGTGCTGGTGGCTTTTGTCTCCTCTGTCGCAGCAGGATGTGCCCCGGTCCTGCCCGTGCTGCCCTGGCCCCCTCCCAGCTGGACGCAGGCTTCTCCTAACAGCCCCCCGCCAAAGTCCAGCTCCCGGGATCCTGGCTTGGTGAGGAGGCGACTCTGGGTATGGCCGCCCCGGCCAGGCTCATGATCACCCGCATACCGCTGCCCGGCTTTGGCCCCGCAGAGTATTTAATAAATGTTTAATAGCAACAATAAAAGATCAACTTGGCAAGACTGAAGATTTTTGTTCAGGGACTCGGGGCCGTGCTCTGGGTCAGTAATAAAATCATCTTGGCAGCGAGAGGAGACGCCGGGCCACGGGGCGGCCATTCGGAGCCCCCGCAGGAAAGTGAGCAGGGGATCTGAGCCCCCAGCCTGCACCTCCTGGAGAACCTTCCCTTCCCAGGTGACTCGGACTCCATGGGGGCATAATAAGGGTAAGAGAAGGAGCATGCCCTTTTGGGTGCACGAAATCAAACCGAGACGGGGAGAGAGGAATATGGGCCTGCCGGCCTTCTCAGAGCCGCACCTCAGAGGCCGCTGACATCTCTCCAGACATAGGAGGGGAGGACCAAGTCCAAGAATCCCAAGCCCAGGCCTGAAAGCATCTCCTCCACACAAAGGCAGAAGCTGCACACGTGCTAACCCATCTTCTGTTTCTATAACTGAGCACCCGAGACAGGGTGACTTATGAAGAAGACAGGTTTGTCGTGACTTGTGGTCTGGAGAATGGGAAGCCCAAGACCAGACAGCCACATGTGTTCAGCTTCTGGTAAGGGGCTGGTGCTGCTTCTACTCCGAGCAGAAAGCAGAGGGCATGGGGTGGGCAGGAGAGAGGGCAGGAGAGGTGGACTCCCGGATCCTCAAAAAGGCAGAGAGGGTTAACCCAACCTCAAGGGCTCCACCCCCAGGACCCAGACACCTCCCGCTAGACCCCGCCTCCAACTGCGCCACCCAGATGCAGTCGGGAGGGAAGCCATGGCAAACCACGGCAAATTCCAGGGCCCGTGCCTCTGCTCACCTCGCCCAGAGAAATGACTCTGCAAGACAAAAGCAAAAATAAAAGAACCCAGTCAGAGAGGGGATCAATACCAGTACCCCTCCACAGAGGCACGAAGCAAACTCAACCTGACACTCAGCTATAAAGCTGTGGGCCCTCCCTTTTCACTAAGAGGAAACTCTGTGTGTGTGTGTGTGTGTGTGTGTGTAGTGCTGTGCTGTTTTTGCTAAAAGTTCAACGCAGAGATATTTCTACAGCAGTATATAAAAAGCTTTCTAGTCATGGCTAGCAGCTGTGCAGGGTTCAATTGCAAGAATGCGCGGTAATTTATATAATCAGTCGCCCATTGGTGGACATTCGGGTCGTTTCTAGTAATTAACTTTTACTAACTGCTGCAGTGAACAGGCTTATTCCTAGATCCTGCCTTATATGTGAGTGTATCTGCAGGCTAAATAAGTACAAATGCGATCGCTAACCAAAATGGAAACTCTAGTAGATGGAGGAGATTTTTTAAACCATTTCGGAGAAGCCTCAGAGGTTGAAGGGGAGAGGGAGGAAAAGGAGAAAGGCGAGAGCTGGCCAATGCCCCTCACACGAGGGCATCAGACGGAGGCAAAGCTGCCGTTGCTTTTTCCAATTAACAGTAAAAATGCAAGAATGACCCCTAAGGGAGGGCCCCAGCTCTAAAGGAAGAAATTTTGTTTTCAAGTGAAAAAAAATGCATGTATCAGAAAGAAATGTAGTAGACAGGCAATAATTTGACCAAACCTGCAAAAAATGAGTAAGCAAAATGAGTTGTAAACATAACAAATGCACGAAACAGCAGAATCAACCCTGACTTGAGAGGACAGTCTCCCCCAGCAAGGAGAGCGACTTCTGGTTTCGATTAAAAACAAAACCAGGCACCAGAGAAACAGGACAAAGCAAGCTCCGGCCAGGGCTGGGAGCAAGTGAAGACGCTGGCCGGCTCCCCCCAGAGGGGACAGTCAGGACCCTGGAACCCAGCTGCGAGCGCTGCTGACGCAAACACGGAACTGAGGGAGAGAAGGCAAGCATTTCATACACAGAAGAAAAATGGATTGGGGAGTGGAAACACCGACAGGCACATGGAGGGATGGACGTCGTGGAACACAGGGCCACTGTCACCATTCCTATACAATAATAGGTCGGTACACTGCGCCTCGGGCATAGCCGGAGCCACGCCCCCTGGCCTGGGGTCATGGCTCAGCCATGAGCTCTCCCAGGAGGCCAGGAAGTCATCTTCTTCCCTCTAATGCCCCCCCTCCCAGGGAGCTCCTGTGAGGATCGCAGGGGTTACCCCGTAAAGCACTTAGTGCATGACGAATGTGTGCTTCGCACAGCAGAAGCTGTTAGAAAGGCAACAGACTTGAAGAAACTGCTACTGCGCTGAGACCTCCCTCAACTCTTCTGCCAGGGACCAATCTGTAGGAGAAGTGACAGCGGATTCAGCAGGACGTAGTGCCCCATTGACGTGACTAGGGATTCATGGAATGCACACCCTTCGTGCCAGCACACGGGGTAGTTCACACACAAACTTTCAAAACCAGAAACAAGTAACCAGTTTGCAGGAGCAATTTACAAAGATCACCAGACGCCAGGCTGCAAATGAAACCTTCGAAAGCAATTAAAAATCAAAGCTGAAGCTTTGCTGGCCTTACTGTCTGATCACAGGACAGTACAATTAGAAATAAAAGTGAAAATATGACTCAGATACCTGGAGTGCTTGAAAAGTAAGAAATCCACTTAGAGATAATCCTTGGATCAAAGAGTCATTCGAGAGAAAGAGCAGCGCATCCGAGATCGGGAAGAGGAGGGCAAGCCCCAGGGAGTCGGACCAAGTGTGGGCGCGCCATCTTGGAGCAAAGACAAAGATGAGGGAAATTGGGGCTCCCTGCACACGTTAGGAAAACAGCAAAACGAACCCGAAGAATCAGGAGGATTACAGTTAACAAACATGAAAGCTAAAGACGATAAAATAGTAAACAAAATAAGTAGAATGCATGGCTTAATCCAAATTCCATTCTTTGAAGTTAAACCTTTGTAAGTTAATTATTGGAAGGAGAAGGAAAGAAACGGACAGACAGACAAAAATGAGATGTGGAGAGAATAAGGAGTAAGAATGGAGAATAATCACATAAAAGGATGAATTTAAATAACTACGAAGTAATTATATATTAATTCTATGTCAATGTATTTATAAACCTAGAAAAAAGACAATTTCCTAGAAATTCAAAACAGAGCAAAATGTGGAAAACTGAATAGGCCAATTACCATAAAAAGTATTGGAAATCTGACTAATGATCTACCACTGCGGGGGGAAAAACACCCACCCAGGACTAGATGCATTCAAACTGAATTTATCTAATCTTTAAAGGATTAATTAAATGTCTGATTAATCACAGACATTTAAAATATCCCAGAACACAGAAAGTATATTATAAGCTCCCCTTTGAATTTTATATACTTAGTGTAGCTTTGAAAACAAAATTAAATAAAGGTAAGACCTAACACAATTATCAAAACTACCAATATCATGTGTGAATACAGATTTAAAATTCTATTTGGAATTAATGTTGATCAAAGCATCAGAAGTATTCCTAAAATGCATTATGGCCAAACAGGGCCCAAGGACAGGCCCCGCCTCCTGCCCTGCAGATCTAATTCACCCTATATGATCAGTAGGGCAGGTCAGAACAGCGCTCTGCTGGAGGTCCAGAGGATCAGCCCACCTGCAGAGTCCGCTGTGACGGACAATGAGAGAGCAAGCCCAAGCCCGTGATCGATTAAGGATCTTCATCGGCGACCTGGTTGCCATTTCGACTTTTCTACTGATGTTGGGATGACATCACATCAGTACTGACCACACGCAATGCAGGTCTGCCCTGTGATCACCAGTGGCTTTGATCCTCCCTATTGATGAAGATTGAGGGGGAAAGCATTTGCCAAATCTGCAATGCCATACCAAGTGCGTGGTCTGTGCAGGCACGCGGGGGGACCCAGAAGAAGATGCTGAGTGACTGTGAAAACACATGCCAGGTGCCAGAGGAGGCAACAGACAGCTGACAGGAAGCCCCCACCACAGGGACAAAGGCTCAGTCACACCTGCCGCTCTGCCGCGACCCATCTGGCTTGGCAGAGGATACAAGAATGTCTGAATGGGGATGGTGGGTACAAGCTTTCCTCTCTTCTTCAAAATTCTGATGACGGCTCCAAGTGCAGCAGTTTCTCCTGAGACTGTATTTATTTGTGTTATTAATAATAGTGCTATTAAAGCCGTGGTGGTGCACGCTTGTAATCCCAGTAGTTGGGAGGCTGAGACCAAGGATCCGGGTTCGAGGCCAGCCTCAGCTACTTAGTGAGGCCCTCCACAACTTAGTGAGACCCTGTTTCAAAATAAAGAATAAAAATAAGTCTGGGGGTGTAGCTTGGAGGTAGAATGTCCCTGGGTTCAGTCCCCAGTACTGCAAAAAAAAATCAAAATAAAATAATAATAATAATAACAATAATGCTAGTAGTCAGAGTATTTGGGCCAGAGGAGGGAGTAGTTACTGGGCTTTCACTGGGCTTTCCTATTCAAATAAGCTTTATCCTGAAAGTCACAGAAACAGTGGGATTGTATCTAAGGAACTAAGATTGTCTCTGCCAGTCATTTGGTTTTGAAATCTAGAAGTTTGATCCATGGACTCACTGAAGCACTGTAAGAGGGATTTGCACCGATTCCATTTCGTGTCTAACCTAAGTTAGCACATGCATAGCTAGCATTGGAAGTCCACTCATCTTCATAATAGGCGAGGCATAGAATCTGGACCCAGCGGACTTGAAGAGAGTGGCCAGTCCTCTTACTGCTGCACACACTTGGCCAGTGTCTAAGGAGCTCTTTGGTGAGATCTTGGAAAGGTACTTTGCACACACGCAGGCAATGGGCATTTAGAATTCTTCCTCAAAGAGAAGGCCTCTCTCTCAGCTGGACCTCGTAACCAGCTTATATATATATTTTCAGTGAACAACCGCAGTTTTCTGTAGCGGAGGACAAAACTGTGTCTACTGTGAGATCTTAATTTTTAGATGTTGCATAAATCAGCAAGAGACTCCGCAGCACACCATCCCTCTCACCCCAAGGAAGACTGTAATTTATTAATGATTTTCATCCATGACCTGGTTGCCATGCTGGCTTTTCTACTGCTGTTGGGGTGACATCGCATGACTGCTGACAGCTAAGGCCGTCACCTGTGCCATGCTGCCCCTCAGTCCCAATCGGGCTGTGACAACAGTCCAAAGCCCGATTAGATGGCCCCATCTCCTCTCATCACTCAGAAGACCTTGGAAATACGCCTGCCTTCTGTCAGTACTGTGTGGTTGCTCCTGGGCCTTCCAAGGCACCACAGACTCAAGTGCTAGGTCCTCGGGTCCTAGACATTAATCCTCCATTCTTCAACTCCATCCTCGGGGTTCTGCTAAAGGTGGCATTTCCCCCTTCATTATCAGTCACGGCCATGTCCAAGATTCGGGAAGTTGCCCCAGACTTGCTGCTACCAATTTGAAAGTAGAAAGACAGAAAAGGGAGTCAATCCCATTATTAGAGCAAGAAACAGCCAGATAATCCCCAACCTGTAATCCCCAGACCCTATCAGAGGACTGAAACCCGAGAACAAGAGACTAGCCCAGAATCTAAGGAAAGACGGATGGTTCCAAGAAGCAAGCCGTGAGCCTCGCTTGCCCTGGGCAGACACCAGCCCCGGAGAGCTGGCAAGGAGAATCCAGGGAGAATGTTAACAGCTTGGCCAAGGCTATTCAATGTCTTTCTAGACCTTGTTAATATTTTTCTATTTGTCATTTTCTCAGTCAATCATTTACTGAGTTTTCCTAGGATGTGTGTAGGTGGATTTTCACTTATTTATCTTTAGCCCATTAGGCATTGTTTTCTGCTTGCTAATTACTGCCTCACCACACACAGACCGAGTTTGGAATTCAGAAAATGCCCGGAAGGGATAAAACACATGCAGAATATTTGACTCCTTTCCTTACAGCTCCCTTTAGGTGGCCCTCAACATGCCCGACCCCTAACTGTCTAAACGCCAAAGCAATTTGTCTTTCAAATGTCAGTATTAAAACTTTGCAGTTTTAACAGCTTTACTGAGATATAGCTCCAAACCCACAACACCCACCCATTTAAAATCATACAACTCAGTGGCTGTGCACACTCAGAGAGCTGTGAAATCATTGTTTTCACTCAATTCTGGAGCATTTTTAATCACTAAAAAAAAAAAAAAGCCATGCCCATTAATAATTACTCCCACATATGACCAAACCTCCTACACTAAGCAAACAAAAATCTGTCACCATAGATTTATGTAGTCTGGACTTTCATATTCATGGAACTACATGATATGTGGTCTTTTGTAATTAGCTTCTTTCACTTAAAATAGGGTTTCCGCGATTCACCCATGGTATAACGCATGTCAGTACTTCATTCCTTTGTGTTGACAAATAGCCCTGTTGAATCCATGGCTACGCTAGATTTTTATTTATCTATCCATCAGTGATGACCTTTGGGGTGTTTTCACCTTGGGATGATTATGACTAGTGTTACTACGAACGTTTGTGCACACGTTTTTTGTTTGTTTTTTGTTTGTTTGTTTGTTGTGGCACTAGGGATTGAACTCAGAGGCATTCTACCTCCGAGCTACACCCCCAGCCCTATTTTTTATTCTTTATTTTGAAACCGAGTCTCACTAAGTTGCGGAGTGCCTCACTAGGTAGCTGAGGCTGGCTGCGAACCCGGGTCCTCCGGTCTCAGCCTCCCGAATGCTGGGATTACAAGCGTGAGCCACCATGCCCGGCTTGTGCACAAGTTTTTTGCTTGGGCCGATTTTTCTTTCTTCTCAAGTACACACATAGGAGCAGAATTGCTGGGGCATGTGTTGACGCTCTGCTCCTTTTGAGGAACTGCCAGACTGTTTTGCAAAGCAGCTGCACTGCTGGCATTTCCACCAACAGTGCCTGAGGGTTCCCGTTTCTCCAAGCCCTTGGCCTCTCTGTTTGGCTACAGAGGTCGTGGCAGGTGTGCGGTGGTACCTTGTGGGTGTGATTAGCATCCCAGATGGCCAATGCTATGATCATCTTCCGTGTCTGCACTGGCATTTGTAACTTTGAATTAATGTCTATTCAGAGCCCTTGCCCAATGTACTCGGGCTATAGGTCTTATTACTACTGAGTTATGTGTTCTTTATATATTCTAGCTACATGTCCCTTGATTTGAAAATATTTTCTCCCATTGCACTGGCTCTTTTCACTCACCTGGTGGGGGGCACTTTGAAACACAAGGTTTGACTTGTGGTGACGTTCAACTAATTTGATTTTGTTTCACTGCTTGTAAAAAATGATTGGTCATGAAAACGTACTCCCATTGTAGATCATTTTTAACACAGTATGAGTCATGCATCCAACTTTTATTCATTGTATGTGTATATTCATTTGTCTCAGCTCTATTTGTTGAAAGAAACTATTATTCTCCTCTAAGAAGATATTAGCGCCATTTTGTGGATCATCGACTGATCATAAATGTGAATGGTCAGTTTTGGACTCTCAAGTCTGCCCCATAGTTCTCTATCTACTCCATTGATTGATCCTTTGCCAATACCACACAGAAGTGATTACTGGAGCTCTGTAGTAAGTTTCCAACTTGGGAAGTATGTGTCCTCCACCTCTGTTCTTTCTCAAAATGGTTTGGCCTATTCTGAGTACTTTTGATAGCCACATGAGCTGTAGGATGAGTTTGGTATTTTGATCACATTTACATTGAATATTTAGATCAACTTGAGAAGCATTGTCAGCCTAGCAAGATTAGAACTTCCCAACCCATAAACCTGGAATCTTTCCATTTATTTAGGTTTTTAAAAATTCCTTTTAACAATGCCTTGTAGATTTTTCTGGGTAACGTTTTAAAGCACTCTTGTTAAAATGTTCTTATTTATTTTGTTTTTATGATATTAAGTGAAATCATTTTCTTAACTTCATTTTTTTATTATTCATTACAAGTGTATAAAAGTGTAACACTTGTGGCATATTGATCTGGTACCCTGAGATCTTGCTGAACTCACTTCTTAGTCTGAACAATTTTGTTGTTGTTGATGATGACGCTGTTGTTGTTTTAGTGAATTCCATAGGGTGTTCTTCGTATAAGATCGTGTCATCTGCATACAGAGACAATGTTTCAATGTGGATGACTTGATTTGATTTTCTTGATTTGATTTTCTAATTTCTCAGGGCAGACCTCCAGGACAGTGTGGGATGGGACCAGGGGAGCAGGCATCCCTGCCCTGTTTCTGTCCCTCGGATGAGCACATCCAGCCTTTCACCAGCATGTGTGGTGCTCACTGTGTCTATTCACAGATGTTCTTCATCTGTTGAGGAAGTCCCTGCCGTAACTCCTTTGAGGGACGTTTTCGTTGTGCAGGTTGTTGAATTTGTCAAGTATTTTTCTGCACTTCTTGAGGTGACCCATGTGGATTTTCTCCCTAATCTTTCATTGGCATGATGCATTATTGCATGAGTTGGTTTTTAGATGTCAAATCAACCTTGCATTGCCGGGGATAATCCTACTTGGCCTTGGTGTATAATCCTTATTAGATGTGGCTGGATTTCACTTGCTAGCACTTTGAGGGTTTTTGCATCTGTCTTCATAGAAAACATAGTTCTATAGTTTTCCTGTGTGTTTTCTGTTTTGTGTTGTTGTCTGGTTCGGTATGGGGTAATACTGGCCTCAGGATGATTTGGGAAGAACCTCTCTAAGCATCTATTTGTTGGAAGCATTTGTGCAGAATGGCTATTAAATCTTCTCTGAGCATTTGGAAGAATCCATCGGTGAAACCATCTGGGCCTAAGCTTTTCTTTCTAGACAGTTTTTAGATTACTAATTCAATTTCTTCACTTGTTAAAGGTCTATTCAGATTTTCTTTCTTCTTGAGTCAGGAGTTTCTACCTTTCAAGAACTTTTTTCCAATTTAACTCAGTTCGCTAATTGGTTGGCACCCAGAGCTCACAGTATGCTACTCACTCCTTTTTATTTCTGTGAGGTTAGCAATAACACTCCTTCTTTCATTCCTGATTTCAGTAATTTGAGTCCTTTCTCTCTCTTTAGCTTCATCCATTAGCGGAAGTCAATTTGGTTGATCTATACAAAGAACCATCTCTTGGTTTCATCAACTTTTCTTATTGTTTTTCTGTTCTCCCTCCCATTACCTTCAGCTCTAATATTCATTGTCTCCTTCCTTCTGCTCACACTGGGTTAATTTACTCCTCTTTTCCCCCAGGGTTTTAAGGAGGAAGTTTAGGTTTTTGGTCTGAGAATCTTCTTTTTAGAATATACTTCCAAAGCGTAAACTTCCCCTCTTTGTCCTGCTTCTACCAGATCCCTTGAGTTTTGGTACGCTGAGACTTCCTTTACATTTTTATGTTTTCCCATGTCCTTTGTAATTCTTCTTTGAGCCACTGATTATTTGGATACTGGTCTTTTCAAGCTCATTTGTGGCTTGTCCTGTGGCCTGACACACGGTCCATCCTGCAGATCATCCGCGTGCCCACGAGAAGGACGGATGTCTGCTGTTGTGCAGATGTTCTACAGAAGCCTGTGAGGCCCAGTTGGTTTATGGTGCTTTTCCAAGTCTGCCATTATTTGTTGGTTATCTACCGGTTATTGAAAGTGAGGTATTGAAGCCTCCAATGATTATAAGTGAGTTTTCTATCCTCTTCAACTCAGTCCAGTTTTGCTTCATATATTTTAGGAATTCATTATGAGGGGGTTTTTTTTGTATGTCTCTAATTGCTATTTATTCTTGAAGGACTGGCCTTTTATTACTATAAAATACCTCTATCCCTAGAAACTTTTTTGTTTACTTTGTCTGATATTACTATAGCCTTTCCAGCTTTCTTAGGTTACTTTTTGTAGTATACATATTTTGTCATCCTTTTGCTTTCAACCTATTTATAAATTTGAATCTAAATATGTCCAATCTAGACAGAATAAAATTAAATAGTGTTTATTAATCTATCATGGCAATATCTTTTTATTATTTTGTTTAATCCTTTTACATTTAAGGTAATTTTGATATACTTAGATTTATATCTACAATTCTAATTTTTGTTTTCTGAATGTCTTATTCTTTTGTTCCTCTTTGTTTCCTTTCACACCAAGTGAATATTTGCCAGTGTAATATTTTAATTGTTTAGTATTTATCCTGGAAGGGTGGCATCATCAAATCATGAGTTTTTCACTGTATTTTGGGAGTTCGTTTATTTATGATTAATTTGGGGCTTATCATAAAGTCCTTATCATTGTCTACTTTAGATTTATTAACTAAGTTCCATTAAGACATAGAGACATTCCTCTTTTATGCATTATTCTCTCTTTCCCTCTTTGTGCTATTATTATTATATCTAAATGTTGCCAACCCAAATCTGTTGTTACCTTCATGACTTAAATTGTTTTATGGTTTTTAAAAGACAATAGGGAAAAAAAGGAGAGGAGATATTCGTTTATAGAATTTGTTTTAGTGGCCTTTGTATTTAATATTTCACTTTTGGGGGTCGAGTTACCATTTAGCATCCTTTCATTGTCCCAAGTCCAATACCAGTTGACTCCCTGCACTATTACTGCCAATGTTTTGCTTCATTAGGTACTAGGCTCAACAATCAGGCCTACACTCTGTTGCCCTATGAGTCGGTCTTAAATTAGCTAAGAGAAGAAGAAAATGCACTTAACCTTACCTTTATCCATGCTCTTTGTTTTCTGCCGGGTTCACATTACTGTCTAGCGTCATCTGTGTCCGTCTCAAGAACTTCCTTCAGTATTTCTCATAAGCAACACATTTTCTCAGTTTTTAGTTATCTGGGAATGTCTCTATTTCACTTTTATATCTGAATTATAGTTTCTGAACTATAAGGTAATTAATTGGGTGATACTCTATTTTCCTTCCCAGATGTTGAATACGCCATCTCAGGCACCTGTGTTTTCCATCATTCCTGATGAAAAATTAGTGGTTAATCTTACTGGAATTCTCATGTATGTGATTTTTCTCTTCCTACTCTCAAGACTTTCCTTTTGTGCTTGACTTTCAGCAGTGTAATCATGGTTATCCTCCTTGTACTTTTTAAGTTTTTTGGTGTGCAAAGTATTTAGTTGAATTTGTAAAATTTTCAGACATTATTTTTCGTATATTCTTTCTGTTTCTGTGTTCATATCTTTTTTGGGGTGGACTCTCATGAATATGTTGAGGCTCTTGATGATATCCTGTGTATCCCTGAGTCCCTTTTCAGGGTAAAGTGATTTGCAACATCCATGACAGGTAAGTGAGTGACACCCACAGTGGCTCCAGATTCCTGGGTTTGTGTGTTGAATTCTCTGGGCACACTCCCACCTTTAGGCCTCTGGACAGCTTGTCCCTCTGTCTGGAGCACCTGGAACACCTCTCCTCTCTAAAAGGTGCTCATGGGAAATACCCTCACCATTTTTATAAAATCTGGGTTGACCTCTAACATGTATATTTGTAGAGGTAATGGAAGCCCTTCCAGAATGATGGAGTGAGGACCTCCAAACATCTATTCCTTCATGAAAGCAACAAAATATCTGGAAACATTGTCAAAATCAACTCACTTTTTTCAGAACTGTGAAAATTAGCCAGAATTTTGTAGCTATCTAGGAAATGTTTATTCAAGAGAATGCACTGAATCTTCATAAGAACAGTGAACTTGGTGGTGTTTTAACTTATCCCTAACTCCCTCCCCCCTGCAAAGCTCCAAGGTGTCTTGGAAACCAACAGCCTTTCAACTGTGGGAGTTATGCAAACCAGCAGCATAGAACCAGCAGCAGCAAGTGGGTCTGAAGTTCCACCTGCCGCAGCGCTAGAGGATTCTCACTATTTGGTGTCTGGCAATTCCCTGAAAAGTTGCATTCTAAGTTGCTTGACCTGACTCAGGGCTCACTCTTTGCAAACCATCTAGTGACCAGGGTATTTGCTGAAAACCATCAGCAGTATTTATTAAACACTGCAGCTGCCCAAGACACTGTTACCAATTTGGATGGAAGAGAGATTGTCCAAAAACCTAAACAATGAAGAGCTAGAAAATGAGATCGCTATAAGGAGGTTTTAAAAGCTCCAGCACATTCCTGGGTGTCGGGGGCCTAGTTCGGCCAGCTAGACCTCGCTCGCCTCTAGATGGCGCCTGGCAGAGTGCCAGAAGTGGCTGCAGGTGGATAACATTCTGGGGCTGCCCCACACCAGAGCGCATGCACCAGCATGCCCGACTCGTGGCCGGCCCAGGTGAGAGCTGTATGAGACGCCTCGTGGCTTAGGCCCTGCGCGGCTTTAAGAGCCTCTGCCTCTCTCCGAGGAGAGAGTTGTGGTTGTTGTTGCTGGGGAAAGAGTTGCTGTTGGGGAAAGACTGGAGTGGGTTGCTGGGGAAGTTCTGGGAGGAAAAGTTGTGGGTAGCTAGTGGAAGACGGATTGCTAGAGAGAGGGGTTATTGGAAGTCTGTTGGAAAGGCACTATTTGGAAAGATGACTTCTGTACTGTGTTTGTCATTGCTTGTGTAGCGCCCTTGATCCCAGAAAGAGAGAGATATAATAAAAGAGGTTCGAACCAGCAACATTCAGGCAGCATCTTTATTGGGGCCTCATGGCTGAGGGTTCAGCCTGGGGCGCCCGATACCTGGGGATCTGGAAGGCCCTGTGCATGTGCAAGGCTGTGCTAATTCCCAGAAAGACCAGAGAAGGCGCTATTGCTCACCTCTGGCTGACCTGGAGGTGCTGGACAAACGAGAGTGGAGGCTGAGGCTGAGTAACGAAAGGTCTGTGGTAACATGCAGGCGAACCCCGACATGGCACAGCTGGGAGACGTGTTGGCTCAAGGACATTAGGGAATCTCTGAGTAAATATTAGCTGGCCGCTGAGCTGACCAAGCAGAGACTTCAGTGTCCACACACAGTGAAGATATGGACTCAACAGAATTAGCCCAGGAGAATCCCAAACAAACAGCAGCAATGATAAATCCCCGGGGGAATCTGGTTTCTGGACTTGCTATCTCAAGTTTGTAAAATGCTCCGTTTTCCAAACTTGAAAAAACTATGAGATACATCAAAAAAAAGAAAAAGAAAAAAAAAAAAAACAAACAAGAAACCATGGTCCATCCATGTGGGGAAGAGCAGTTAATACAAACTGTCCCTATATATAACCAGACCCTGGCTTAGCAAGCCAAGGATCTGATCAGCTCTTATAAAAATATGCAAAACACCAAAGTTAACCATGTCTGAAAAACTAACGGAACACATGAGAATCACGTCTTGCCAAATCCAGAGTATCGCGACAAGGAGAGAGAAACTAATAAGAAGAACTACAGAGAAGTCCCAGAGTTGAAAGTATAATAACCAAAATGGGGAGAAGGTTCCATCTTATGAATCTGACATAGAAATCACAATGTTTCTTCAGTAATTCTCCAAAGACCAGGTCTGCCTTGGTGACTGATTATGCGCCAGGGTTTTCATAAATAGCTCTTGTTCACAGGGCTGAAATCTCCTACTTAACACCGCATGGCTTGGGAGACTGGAAAAAGAAAATGAATGTCAAAAGTTGTAAAAAGAAAAAAAAAAACCTTACATTTTTAAAAAGTAATATTTTGATAGCACATGACACTTAATAGGATTTGGCATCTGCTATTTTGAGAAACCTGATATTTAAAATAGTCCTATTCGTAAGCCTTCCAGAAACGGCGCTCTTCTGATGGTAAGCATGCTTACCCCAGCACAAACACCTGTCACGAGCAGCCCCTTGGGGGATGCATGGCCGAAACTTTCCCCGCACGGGGAGCTGAATTGTACTGCAAACACCAGAGTGATTTCTCTGCTTATGGAAGCTCGGCAACCTTTCCTGCAGCTAGGAGGCAGCAGTCAGGATTTCTTAAAGAAGATGGACCCTTCCCTTTCGATGGCTTGAAACCGCACATTCCCAGGGTTGGCGTCGGTGAACGGCCTCCATCCTCAGACCCAAGCTTCCTCACAGAGCCAAAACCCCTGCCAACCTTCTCCCCTCAAGAACGGGAGACGTCGTCCTGAGATTCCAATGCTAACACGGGATCCTACAGGATCTTTCTTTGGCCTGGCTTTGCTTTTCACTCAACATCTTGTCCCCCTGATTGATCAGGACTCCCTTATTTGTTAAGGCTGTATAGTATTCCACTGTGTCTACACCATTCATTCACTCATCAATGGGCGCAAAGCTGATCTCGAAGATGAACTCTCATTCAAGAGTGGACAGGGCTGGGGGAGGGAAGGTGGGGGGCACTGACCAAAGGACGCCACTCCAGACCGACAGGAGGAACAAGCTTGAGAGATCTACTGGAAAGCATGGTGACTAGAGCAAATAACGGTGAGTGTTGAAAATCACCGGGAAAGTAGGTTGTAAGTGTCCTCGCCACACAATAATAAGAACGTGAGTTAATACACGCCCCGATTAGCTCCACGGAGCCATTTTACCATGTGCACATCTCTCAAAGTTTCATGTGTGCGTGAGAAACATATATAACTGCTGCTTGTCTATTAACAAATAAGAAAATACTGGACATAAGGATGGCCGGCGTCAGAGCTCTGCCTGGGAGGAGCTCTGGGGCAGCTTCTCATGGTTGCTGGGGGATAGAGAGAGCTGCCAGCCCTTCACTGGCCCGGGGAGGGGGCAGTAGAGACCAGACCCTCTGGAGACCCAGAGCCCACCAGGGCCTGGAGACGCGGGGAGGGACTGGGTGGAGCGTCCACACCCGGCCCACGACCTCCAGCCTGTGCTTGGGGCCGCTGACACCACAGCAGAGATCACCCCTGCTCTCACGATGAACCCAAGCTTGGAGCCAGACAGTGGGGTACCAGCAGAACCGCAACCCTGGGGACAGGCCACACTTGAGGAGCCTGGGCAGCCCCAGGAGAACCTCTGGGGACACTGGTCGGATCGGCCACAGCCATCCCGGGCAGGCGAGCAATCATGAGCCTCCTCCTTGCCTGCTGGGCTGGGGAGGGGAGGATGTGGTGGAGGCCAGGGCCCCTGGGGGGACGTGTCTGCCTCCTGCTCTGGCCTCCATTTGGTGCCCTGTGAGGCGTGGCCTTGGGTAGAGCTTTCTCCTGCGCCTCCCTCTTCAGAACCACGAGGGGCGGTGGGCTGGGGACACACACCAGCACACAGCACACCCTCCCTGGGGCCGAGGCCCGTGCACTCCGCCCACCTCCGCGCCGCCCCTCCGACTGCTGGGGCTGCCCACGGGCTCTGCACGCAGTGAACCTCGCCCACCAGGACCTCAGGCCGTCAGGGCCCGTGGGTCCCTGAGGGGAATAAAACCAAGCGCTCACAGCTCTCGGATCAGGCAGGCGGGGGCCGTGCGCCATCCCCCCGTTCTCTTTCCACCATAATTGAACTCCACCTTTCCAACCTCATGGCTCACAGCAGATCGAGGCGCAGGGCTAGTTACCAAGCTCGCCTGCCTGGCCACCAAGCGTGGGGGGGGGGGGGTTCAGCCTCCCCCACCCCCGCAGCTGCCCTGCACCTCTGTCTCTGTTCCGGCGCTGCTTGGTGTTGACACCCCAAGTCGCCCCCGCGAGCGGCACTGGCGGACAGCGCCCCAGCCTCCTGGCTGCTCGGTGCAGAGCTGATAACTCCATGACAAACCCTCTCTCCACGTTGCCTGCATTTGTTCTAGGAAGCCTTCCAATATGCTGTCCATCCCATGGCAAAGCCCGAGTTATTATCAGCTTCCCATCTGCTTTGGGAAACCGCCGGGGCCTCCGCTGACGGCATTTGCATCTCATCAAGAACAGGGTCCATCTCCTGGAAGCAGCTTCTGCAGCTCCCGGGGCCTCGGGGACGTATTTATTCAGAGGCGGCAGTCTGGACCGTGTGGCATCTCTACCTGGAGCATGTCCGGGAGACGCAGGAGATGAGGGAAAGTCTTCAGGAGCCCGATGAGTTAGTGCACGCGTGCACAAGTGTGGACCTCTAATTCACGGTGACAGACCTGCCCAAGTTGGCAGCTCAGAAGGAGTCTCCCTCAAAACACAGCTGTTCTCAGGTCCTACTTGAAAACAAGAAATACAACCATGTAGACTGGAGAACTCGGAGCTCGGCATTTGCATACAAGAGGCATGACTTAGTCGATTCGTCTTTGGACATATATAAGGGTAATGATAAAAACCGCGCATTTCCCTGACACCTGGCGGACGCCACAGGACGGGTCGGAAGCGCTGGCGGGGCCTGCTTCTTTATTGCTCCTGTCCAGAGCTCAGGCCCTCGGGTGTGATGCAGGCACTTGGGATCTAACACTGACTATCAAATTGCACAGGCATAGGAGCCGAGGCTGGACCGAGCAGTAGCTCAGGCTGAAGGCACAGGGACGGACGGGCCAGGAAGATGAGATTGCAGGGCCAGGAGACCAGGGGCCGGACAAGCAGGGGCGCCATCCCCGGGGACTTGGTTCCCACCGGCATGGCTGGGGCTGAGGATGGCCTGGCTTTTCCACCCTGGCTGGAGACGGGTGAATGGAACCCGGGCGGGCACGGTGCCCACCTCACCCCATACTGGTCCCGCCATGATGGATCCTCCCACACTCGGACAGGAAGGGTTGGAGAAGAGGAAGAAGCACCTGCTCTTTGAGGGGGGCGGGCGCTGTGAGCTCCTGATGCTGTGCCCCCCCCCCCCCCGCTCCGACTGCCCCTGATGGCTGTGTGTCTTGTGTGTGAATATCAGCAACGCCTGCGTGCCCGTGGGCTGGCCAGGCTGACGGTGCTCACCTTACTCACCTTACCGAGGAGACCAAGCAGCATTTACAGCAGGACTGTGTGGCTGCACTGGGGTGCTTGGAGATTTCCCCGTGTCCCGTGGCTTCTTGCCAACCCTTGGAGGCCATACCCGGTAGGATGACTCTTCATGTACACATGCAGAGGCCCAGGCTCACAGCCGGGGCCCAGGTGGACACCTGCTACCCGTCAAGGAGTGCGCCAGGCCAGGCTGGGTAGACGGCCCTCCTTCTCCAGGGACAAGACTCTTGGCCACCCGGCAGCCAGGCTCAGAGCCTCCTCCTCGGCCCGCCTGTGCACTTGCCGTGAAGTTCAGTCTCAGCAGGAGCCCGCTAAGCTAAGCCAGGTTAGCCAGACCCACCTCCACACCTGACCACCTCTGACATCTGGGTGGGCCCCCGGTCCTCCTCCCTCCCCAGGTGACATTGGTCACCTGGCCTGCCTTCAGCCAGAATCCACGAATCCTGGAGCTGAGTTAGCCAGAACCCCCTGGCCTGATGTCTCCTCTTAGTGACTTCCATCCCCTGCTCTGCCTGACCCCAGGCTGCCGGTCCCCACCTGCCCGCTCTGTTTGGAGCTGAGTTCATCTCTCTTCCCCATCAGCCCCATCGTGGAGCCTCTGCGCCCATGGCGGTGTTCCTGAGCAAAGTCTTTCTTGCTGTCACTGGATAGTTTTCTCTAACCCTGGAGTCTCCAGGCCTCGGGAGACCCAGACGTGGTGCCGCAGCCCTGCTGTCCTGGAGCTGGGGCCAGGGAGGGCGGGTCCCCTCTCCCTGGAGGTCCACAGCGCTGGAGGAAAGGCAAATTTGAGAGCAGACTTGCTTTTTCCTTTGCTGCGCAGAGGAACACAATTCAGAAAGGAAATGATGTGTTCTGGAACCCTCTAGAAGCGTCCTGTGTCAGAGAGGCCCCCGGGCGCGGCCGGCATCAGACAGCGAGGCTCTGTAGGGACTGGGCTGGGCCCTGAGGAAATCTGGTCCTGGGCATTGCTCCTGACAATGGCGCACGTCACCCCAAAGGGAGAGAGTGGGACATCCCCCACACCCCAGGGTCACAGGCTTCTTCCAAGTGTTGGCTGCAGCCGGCTTACCTGGAAATAGCTTTGCAAAACCGTCTGTGGGAGAGACGCCATCACCAGAGACAACTCACCGCATCATAAACCCCAGCCAATCACATAATGAGATCTAATATTTGATGTCAGATTATTAGAATATAATGAATGTGCCTTTTTAATATTGATGAATAATCAGTCCTCAGTCCTATTAAGGCTGTTGTTGGGATGAGAATTTAGTGCAAAGAGAAAATTAATTGCTGAATTAAGAACTCGAGTCCTCCACGCGGAGCCCCGGGCCGACCTCTCTCTGAAAAGACAGCTCAATGCCTCCCGTGCGGTTACACAAGGGGACCTCTTCCCGAAGAAACCCAGAAGCGAGGGCAGGCTCCAGAGACTGGAATGAGTGCAGGCAAAGCGTGCTGCCCACTGACGGCATAATCCACAGCTCCCCGGTGAGCCTGCAAGGCGGTGACAGGGTGGGCTCTGGACGACAGGGCAGGTGACCGATAAGAGGAGGAAGGGACACCAACCTCCCTGTACCACCAAAAGACACTGCAAGAAGGCGGCATCTGCAGGCCAGGGAGCACCCTCACCAGGAGTCACTGCTGGCCTGATTTGGGGCTCCCAGCCGCCTGGCTCTGAGCTTCCTGGAGTCTATAATTCAAGCCACACAGTTTGGTGTTTGTTACTCGGTCTGAGCTGACTGAGACAGTCACCTAAATGCTGAGAAGCCTGCTAGTGCCCTGCGATCTAGGGGTGCGTTCTGAACAGACTCCCCCTCCTCCAGCCCCAGACGCAGGCTGAGCAGGGATTGTGGGAGGAGGGAAGCCGGCAGGTGCTGGTTCCAGCTAAGCAGGAGACAGGGAGTAGCAACAACAGGAGCTCTTGTCCAGAGAACCAGCGCACATCCTGCACCCAGACCAAGGCCGCCCTGAGCCCGCAGGGGTCCCCGGGGTTTCCAGAGAGGGCGGGCTGGTGGGTCCCAGCTCGGTGCTTCTGTGGGGACTCCCTCCCAGGAGCAGCCTGGCCCGGCCATGAGCACTTGACTTAAATACAGACAGATTTACATTCTTGACTCCAACTAAGGAAGACTATTTGGAGAAAAGATTAGACGTATCAGAGTAAAGAGAATTAGGAGTGACGGCCTCGTTTATAAAGTCCGTGGGTCGGGACATGTGGCTGTTGGCTTCTGCGGTGCAAATTGACCACAGGAGAGCCTTTATGTAGGGCTTTACAGAGACGCTGGAGAGCAGAGACCATGCTCAGTACAGCCCCTCGAATGTGAGGTCCACAGGGGTCACGCTCGGGTCGGGCAGGCCCACAGCAGGATCTACGATCTACGCAGCCTGAGAAGCAGTGTGTCTTCCCGGCGGCCGGACACAAAACAAAGCTGTGTGCACTCGTGGGGCGGAAGCTGCTGCTTCTCACCAGGGCGGCCACTTTGAAGCTACCTCCATGTCCACCCGCCCCCGTCACCGAGCCGCTGTCAGCTCTGGGGCTCCGCCGGGCCTCCTCTTGATCAGCGGGCTCAGCGTCCAGTGTAAACAGCCATGGAGGGCTGCCTACATTTGGAAGCCAACAGGTTCCGAAACTAATATATTGAAACAGCAGCCTAATCAGAGAGCCAATTAGTCAGCCCCAAGCAAGGGAGCAGCTAAAGTCAACACGTTTGCCTGGTTTACCAGTGAAATGCCCGACAGCAGCCAGGGCTGGTATTGCAGGCGAGGGTGCTCGGACTGCGGATGTCGTGGGGCCGGGAAGCCTCGATCGTCCCCAGATCCCAGACCAAGCGGGTATCGGGATCTTGTCGGAGAGGCCATCTCTCAGTTAGGGTTCCGGGACAAGGACGCCTGAATGCAGCCCGCAAACTTCTCCGGTGAGGATTCAGAGTGGGTTTTTATTTTGTCTTTTTGGCCTGCGGTCTCCGTCCCAAGCCACATTGGTGGCTTACTGTCATGCAAGTTGGTGCCTGCAGGTTGGGTCCTGGTAGGCATGCTCCCTGGGGAAGGACCTAGCCCCTGGCCACTGTCTCCAGGATTTGGCTACTACAGGGAGCACCTAGCTCCTCCAGGCCGCCGTACTGCCCAGCCCGCTCAGCCCCGTGCACACCTCGTCCTGTGCCAGCCCAGGGGGAAGCCAGCATGGCGCCCTTTCCCTAACGGCCTCACCATGCAGCAGTCTTCATAGCTCCTGGTTCAGCTCGGAGTAAAAGGTTGCGGGCCTCCACATTGAGCAGCCTCCTAGCTGGAGGCTGCAAGAGGAGGTGGGATTTCAGGGTTGTTATAATACATTAACATAAACCTGGTGAGTTACAAACACAGCCATGTGTCTCTTGCGGTTCTAGAGGCTGAAGCCCAAGACGAAGGCTCCTGAGTGGAGCAGGGGCACCTCCAGGTTCACAGAAAGCACCTTCTCTGCGTCCTCACCTGGTGGAAGGGGCAGAGGCCTCCCTTCAGCCCCCTCTTTAAGACCACTCATCCCATCCACAAGGGCTCCACCCCGCCACCTCACCTTCTCTCCTCTCCCTAGGCCACCTTGGGGGCTGGGTTCCACTAGGGATTTGGTGCAAAGGTGGGGAGGGGGGATGTGCAATCCATTGCGTTTGGATAAAAAGACCCACATCTAAGCCGAGCGTGGTGGCGCATGCTTGTTATCCCACTACTTCGGAGGCTGAGACAGGAGGATCTCAGGTTGGCAGCCAGCCTCAGCTACTTAGTGAGGCCCTCCACAACTGAGTGAGGCCCTGTCTCAAAATAAAGAATAAAAGAATAGGACTGTGGTTGTCACTTGGCAGTAGAATGCCCTGGGTTCGATCCCCAGCACCGCAAAATAAATAAACAAATAAACCTTTCCTCCTCTAGGCTGCGCCTGTCAGGTGTCTTCAGCACAGGCATGGACACAGTGGCTCCAGCATCACTGGATTCAATCCCCAGCACCCCCAAATAACAATAATTTTTTTAAAAAGAACACATCTTCAGATGAGCATCTTAGGAAACACGGTTTGCTGGCCCAGCCAGAAAGAAAATGAGTAAAAACAAGATGCTCTAATTGGACCAAAAAAAAAAAAAAAATCAAGTATTCAAGTTTTGAAAATAATCGTCAGAGCCCAGGAGTCCAAGTGTGGGCTGAGATCGGCCGTGCTGCATAACTAACCCATCACCCAGGCCCAGCTCTAGAAGCAGGCCACGTTGCTGGCTGTGACGGAAGGGACCGAAGGGACCAGCCTTGGGCAGAAGCTTTGCCCTGTTGCTGCAGCTCCGCCCAGCCCAGCCCACATGGGCCCAGCATACCGTGGTGGGCACACAGGTCCTCTGCCGCTGGCTGCTCCCCGAACCTTCGGGCATTTGGATGTCAATTAATTAACAGATTTACAGCCCGTCTACAGGGAGCGGGGCACATCCTAGCAGGTGCGGGCTTCCCTCCGGGCTGGGCTGGCTGCACACACTGCCGCTGCAGAGACAAAGCCCAGCCCGGCCCTCTCCCTGGCGGACCCAGGCGCCTCCTGTTCCCTCCTCTCTCCCCAGCATCTTCAAAAGAGGATCCCGCTCGCCAGGGTCTTTTCCAGAGCCCCTTTCCTATTCATCTCACACTTGTCAAAACGCTCCCGCGGCTTCCGAAGCCTTTGACCGCCTGTCGGATATGTAACCGGATTTGAGCCCCACTGTTCAGTTAATGGCTCCTCAACCTCGCTCATTCCCTGAGGGCTTTTTTTTTTTTTAACTTCAGAAATAATAAGTGGAATTTGAGTCCTTTCAAGTGACACACTTTATTTTTTCCTCTAATTATCCTGAAGAAGAGTGAAGCAGCATTCAGACACCAGGGGGAGGAGGCGGCCATGGCTTCCTGCAGGAGGCGCCCGCCCAGCCCGGAGCCAGCCAGGAAAAGCGCCTGCGCGGGCACTGATCTCGGGGTGTTTGGAGTGTAGACCAGCGCAGATCGTGCAAGGCTGGGGGTGGGGAGGGTCCTGTGCTCTTGTTCATGATGATCCTACTCCAGCAGAGGCGGCGCCAAAGCCCATAGGTTAGTGTCACCCTGACCGCAGCACTCTGGGGAGGTGAATTACCTGGCTCATCACTGTGCAGAGAACCAATTCTCAACAGAGACAGGAGCTCGGTGCCTCCCAGGCCAGAGCCCACCCGAGTAGGACCACTCTGACCACAGCACTTAGGTGAGCTACCCGGGTCCCCACTGGGCAGAGAGCCACCAGGCTGCACCACATTGCTGGGGAGACTCCCCTCCGAGCCCAAGGAAGCACCAGGGTTCAGGTCCCACTCTCTGTTCCCACCTGCCTCGGAGCCTGATGTCCCAGAACTCAAAGCACAGCTGCCACCCAGGACCGTCACCCAGTGGAAAGTGGCCAGCCCAGGCCGTCTGAGAAGAACAAGAACATTTCACCTAATGTCCGCTGGGACCAGACTGCAGCGTGGGGTGCTAAGACTAAGGGCAGCTTTTATACGGCTGCTACCTGTTTTATATTTTAAACCAGCTCTGCTGGGGTGACATTGACATTCCACAACCGGCACACGTGTGAAGTGTACCCTTTGCTACATTCTGATGTGTGCAGGCCTGGATACACACACACACACACACACACACACACACACACACACACACACACACACACTTCACCCCAAAATGGCCTCCGCCAGGCCTTTCTGCAACTCTCACCCCTGCCTGCCTCCTGCCGCTGGACCTCGGCTCTGTCGGTAGAATTCGGTGTAAATGGAAGTGCTCGGTGTGCATTCCGCCTACACGCCCTCCCTCTGCCTCACTGGGTTGTTACCTGCACCATGGCCCCACCACAATTTTGCTGCCTAGTATTCCGTTGTGTGGACTGTCTGAAGGTGGTTTATCCCTTCACAGTTGGTGGGCATTTGAGTTGTTTACAGTTTGGGTACTTCAAGCGAAGCGATTTTAAATTTAGTATCCAAGTCTTCTCATGGGCAGACTACATAGATATCTAGAGCTGGAGTGTCTAGGTCTTAGGTTGGCAGGCAGACAGCTACTAAGTGGTGACGACCATGGCTGGTTCCCACCAGCCAGCCTTCCGTGTCCTCACCCACTGACTGACCACATATAGTGACCTCCTGTCCTGCAACCTTTTGAAACTCCATCGTTTACATCCTGGCTTTTATCAAGTTTTTTTTTGTAGATTCTGTTAGATTTCTTATATGCATGATCAGAGCTAGTTTGCTTTCTCTTAACAAACTAGATGCCATCGTCTTCTTTTTCTTGTCTTATTACACTGGCTAACACCTCCAGTGTGAAGTTCAATTGAGGTGGTGAGAACAGAAGTCCTTCTGCTGCCCCCGCCCAGGTTGCTCCCTCCCGCACCGTCAAGTGTGTGACAGCCGGGAGACATCAAAACCCGGGTTCCTCAGGCCAATGAGTCCCTTTCCATAACTGCTTTGCTGAGGCGCTATACTAGGAACTGGGCGTTGGGTGTGTGACTGATTTTTCTGCATTTATTGAAGAGACTGTATGGTTTTGTTTGTTGGGCAATATGGCAAATTGTATTGACTGACTTTTGGATATTAATAGTTTTCATTCCTGGCCTGACCTAAGTTCTGCTATCCTTTTTATATAGGGTGGAAATTAATCATCTAAATTGTGTTTACAACTCTTGTCTCTATCTTCGTAAGGGACAATTATCTGTAATTTTTGTTCACTGTAATGCCTTCAAAAAAAAAACTAGCCTCATGGGATGAAGTGTAAAGTACTCATTCCCTATAATTTTCTGCATGGCTATGTGCAGGCTGGGTATTATTTCTTTATGAAATGTTTGTGAGGATTTTATAATTCAACAGGGAAGCATGTGGATCTGGAATTTTCTTAGTAGGAAAGTTGAAAGAAAGAAAGCTCAGATTCAGTTTCTTTCGTAGCTACATAGACACGCACAGTACCCACTTCTCCGTGAGTGAGCTCTGGGGTGTTGAGTTTCTTAGGAGTTGCCGGGTTGAGTTGCACAGGGCCGTCTATGCAGTGCATGGCCCGCCCACCTCGAGTACTTCGGTGTCTGCAGGTCTCCCCTGCATTTCCGGCAGCGGTCATCTCTCTCCTCTTTTACCGATCAGTATGGCCAGAGGCTTATCAATGTTATTGATCTTCTCAAAGAAGGATTTTTGTTTTAGTTGTTTTCCAGGTTGATTTTCTGTTTTCTTCTGTTTCAGTGGTTTTCACCCTGGTCTTTATTTTCTTTCATCTGTTTACGTTTCTAGTTCATTAGGGTAGAAATGGAGGGCACTGATCAGAGGCTGTCCCTAGCAAAGGTTCCTACTCTATGAAGTCCTCCCAAATGCTCCTTTCATGATGTCCCACCACACACGCTTTGATGTATTTTTGAATTTTTCACATTTCACTTGGGTTCATTTTCACATCTCATATTCAGTTCAAAATACTTCCTGAATGAAATAGTTAGTTCCTTTTTCATTTTTTCTTTGATCCATGAACTATATGGAAATGTTAGTTACTAAATATAGGGAGGTTTTCTAAATATCTTTCTGTTTTTAATTTCTAATTTAATTTCCTTGTGAGAAGAACACAAACTCTGCATGTCTTGAATCTCTTTAAGTTCACTGAAGCTTGTTTTATAACCCAGACCATGGTCTCCCTGGTTCAACATCCCATCTGGACTTGAGAAGGGTGCGTGTCTGGCTGCTGCCGCCTGGAATGTTCTGTAAATGTCAGCTAGGGCAAGCTGGCTGATAGTGTTGTTTAACTTTTCTATATCTTTACTGATTTTCTGTCTACTTGTTCTATACATTATTAAACTGGGCATAGTTAAATCTCTGATTATAACCGGGGCTTCCCTATTTCTCCTTGCAGTTCTCCAAGTCCTTTAGATCTAGATCACAGATTTTGAAGCTCAGTTCTGTTGGTCAGTGCATAAATGTTTGAAAGTGTTCTGTCCTATTGATGTGTTAACCCTTTCTTCACTAACGAATGACTGTCCAGTGCCCTTTTCTACTAACTCTAACATTTGTGTTTTTCAGGGTAATTTACATTTGATTCTTTTTTCTCCTCATTATAGATCATATTTGCCTGCATGCATGGTAATTTTTTCTTTCTTTCTTTTTTTTTTTTTTTTTGGCAGTACTGGGGATTGAACTCAGGGGCATTCTATCTCTGAGCTATACCCCCAGTCCTATTTTTTATTCTTTATTTTGAAACAGGGTCTCACTAAGTTACAGAGGGCCTCACTAAGTAGCTGAGGCCGGCCAAGAACCCAGATCCTCCAGTCTCAGCCTCCCAAGTACTGGGATAACAAGCATGCGCCACCACGCCCGGCTGACTTATCCTTTTTTTTTTTTTTTCCCCCCCTTAGGGTTTGTTTAGCAGAACAAAAGCCTTGCTCAAGCAATGGGTTGTTTCCACTCTCTTATGGCATGGACGCGTTCAGAGGTGACGTCGGTGACTCCGGGCTCTAAATTCACTCCTGGGTAAATCCACTGCTGGATTGATGACTTGAGTGGACTCCCTGGGTGCTAAGGGTTAGACAGGCAGGGTGTGGCTGGGGAAGGTGGTCACTGGGGGCTTGGCCTCGGGGACTCTACGTGTCCCTGGCTCCTTCCTGTCTCTCTCTCTCTGCTTCCCGGCTGAGAGCTGAGCAGTTTTCCCTCCACCGGGCTCCGCCTCCATGATGCTTTTGCCTTGAGCTCGCTGACCATGGACTGACTCTGAAACTGTGAGCAACTCAACCTTTCCCGTCTCGGCCACTCTTGTCGGGTATTGTGGTCACAGCGAGGGAGCGCTGACTAATGCACTCACTCCCAGGGAGGCCCTCCTGTATATTCTGCCGGCTGTCCCATGAATCGCAGTCCACTGTGTACTGGCCTGGCTGGTGGAGCAGGCCGTCCTCCCGCCCCTTTGTGAGAGCAGGCCTGTTGCACTGCCACAGGGCTTTCTCTGGCCTCAGGCACTTTGCTCACAAGCATGTGCTGGTCAGTATTCATGAGTATTGAAGGGAGCCCCTCTGCAGGTCTCTGCAGCCCCCACTCTTTCCTTCCTGTGCCCTGTCCTGTGGACATTCTGCTTGCATCTCCCTGAACTCAGCCACGTCTCAGCTCAGATGCCCACCAGGCTCTCCCGGGGCCCTGCAAGGTGGTGAGTGGGGAAGATCATGGCGGCACCTGGCTCGTTCCCTCCCTGTGCCTCCGGAGTACTGTCCTTTGTTAACTTGTGAGCAGCGTTGTCAGTCTCATTGTTTCATAGAGTTGGTACAGTTTTCTGTAGTTTTACAGGAAAGGAGGCTTTGCTCTTATCTTTTTGGGAAGCAGAAGTTCCCAGGCAAAGCTTTCAATGGCTCTCCATTGATGCTCAGAACCTTCCTCCTCCTCCTCTTCCTCCTTCTCCTCCACCTCCTCCTCCTCCTCTTCCTCCTTCTCCTCCACCTCCTCCTCCTATTCTTCTTCCTCCTCTTCCTATTCTTCCTCCTCCTCCTATTCTTCTTCCTCCTCCTCTTCCTCTTCCTCCTCCTCCTCCCTCCTCCTCCTTCTCCCTCCTCCTCCTTCTCCTCCTCCTTCTCCTATTCCTCCTCCTCTTCCTCCTCCTG
>PVLC010006936.1:0-43023 GCA_004027655.1 Graphiurus murinus
TGCAATCCCACCAACAATGTATTAGGGTTCCCACTTCTCCACACCCTCGCCAGCATTTGTTGTTGTTTGTGTTCTTGATAGTTGCCATTCTGATTGGAGTTAGGTGAAATCTCAAGGTAGTCTTGATTTGCATCTCTCTGACTGCTAATGATGTGGAACATTTCCTCATACATTTATTGGCCATTTGTATTTCTTCTTCAGTCCTGAAATTTCTAGACAAGCCACACAAGCTTTTCTGTGAACTGTCAAGACAAAATCAGGCCCGTTTCTGAATCCTCTTAGAATTGCACATCCATTTGGTGACTGTTACACTCTTCGTCCTGTATAACTGTCTTTGGGTGTGACGCCCCTCCTGCCTGCCCATCAGATCCCTGATTAAACTTCCATGTTCGAAGTCCTCATACAATCCTCCAGCCCCCAACCTATAAGAAGAAAGTGATTGAGTTAGAGTTCTCTATTCATATCTGAGAATTTTTCCACACTTTTAAATGTAAGGCCCACACACTTGACTTGATTTTTATTATCACATCTCATAGTCACTCAACAATTCCTACATTGTAATAAATAAAAATGTCCTCTTTGATTTTTTTTTCTATTTTTAACCATTCTCTGGGAAAGGAGGGAACAGGATAGTTTAGAAGAATAAATACAAAAGAGATTCAGAGGCAGGAGGAGGGCCTGGGTCTGCCATTTCTGGTTCCTCTGTGAATTAGTCTTTTCAAATTATCAAAAGAGCAGCATTGGGAATTAAATGTTTTAAAATGTCGGTGTGTCTCTTGCTGTCCTCCACTTCCCTTCTGCCATGCAGTTTGTGGCCTGCACAAGTCAACAGGGTCTAATGACTCCGGACGCCTTGGCTGGATGCCCTGGGTGCAACCACAGGCGTTTCTGTCAGCAAAGTGGTGCGTGTGTGTAGGTGTGTATGGGTGTATGTATTTAAAAGAGAGACTTAGGGCAGGAGGAATAATTATTTCTCAAAACTCATTGTCCAGACCTCTGTGGGCAATATTCTGAATCTGAGATGACTTTCAGGCAAGTTGTGTTTTGCACCTGGGAACTATGAGAAGTATTGAAAGCTTCATAAAAGAGATGAAACTTGACTACGACAGGAAGTGACCTACAAGCCCCTCAGGCGCAGATGTATTGACACAAAGTAGTGAAGTAGGAAATTATGGTTTTCAAGGAGAAATCAGATCTTGGTTTCTCTTTTATCTAAGTATGACATATGTGTCCTTGAAGAAAATCCTCTCATCACAGTACAAACGTGACTCCGAGTTCCTTGTTTGTGTGGGTCTAATACAGAGGAAAATCAGACTTGCCTTTATAACTTGTGCATCACATATTTCATTGTGGTTTCCAAATGCTGTGTGAACCTGACTTTCCAAGTTCCAGGTGAACTATGTGGGCAGTAGCAGCTGCCAAAAATACTGAAGGAATTAGCTACAGCCAGTGGGTTCCTTGGTAACGGAGGCTGTGGCTGCCCGTTTTGTATTAGTATTTCTTTGTGCATGAATTGTCAAAACCCTTTATTCTCTAGCATTTCTTTACCAGGTTCTCTTTGAAGGGTATTTCTTGTTTTACTTGAATTAGGCGATTGATGGCCAGCAGCGGATGATTATTCAAAATGGCTGAGCACAAACTGTGCAGCGAGAGTGTGAATATCTCAGAGGAACCATGATCAACGGGAAAGTTTGATATAATTTTGACAGGTTGATGAATTCTTCACCTTAGCCCATGAGATGTCTCCACTCTATAGGAAAGGGTTTTTTTGTTGTTGTTTAATGCAATGTCTTGCTTGATATTCTGTTTCAGAGTCAATCTCAGGAGATCCTTGGATTTAGTAAAATCATGTTTCATCATTTCCCAGCAGATGACTTCATGGTAAATAAGACCATTTAACTTCTTGAACCAGGTCCCATAACACTAAGTTTTCTTTTGGTGTGCCCTGACTGAACTGTGCTATTTTCCCCTCTCCATCCACTTCTTTCCCTATCCTTGACCCCAATCCCAGTGTTAGAGTGAGAACCTGAAATATCCTGAAGAATGGCTCATGATGTCTTTTGATGCCCTTGTTCCCTCGATCCCACCAAATGTTTGTTTGGCATGGCTTGTTTAGAGAGGACAAAAATAGGAAATAACTGTTTTATCTGCAAAATGTAGCACTGGTTTTGAATTAACCTGAAGATGCAAATGAAGACAAAGTAAAAGTATATGATGTAGCCGGGCGTGGTGGCGCACGCTTGTAATCCCAGCATTAGGGAGGCTGAGACTGGAGAATCCGAGTTTGCTGCCAGCCTCAGCTGCTTAGTGAGGCCCTCCGCAACTTAGTGAGACCCTGTTTCAAAATAAAGAATAAAAAAAGGCCTGGGGCTGTAG
This sequence comes from Graphiurus murinus, assembly GCA_004027655.1. NCBI lineage: Eukaryota > Metazoa > Chordata > Mammalia > Rodentia > Gliridae > Graphiurus > Graphiurus murinus. The sequence continues at coordinate 2,377 of PVLC010006936.1, forward strand.
CTCAGATGTAGAATGCCCCTGGGTTTAATCCCCAGTTCTGCAAAACAAACAAACAAACAGAAAGTTGCTTGCTCAAAGGGAAGGGGTTGCACACGGCAGTGTATTCCAGGTTCCGTCTCCAGTACCACACACACACAAAAAAGTATATGATGTAAGATAATTGGTAAGCATTCAAAATAGTAGAAAATGCTGCAATTTCTTAAGCTGATTGTATAGGAGAAAGAGCTGTTTATATTTGAGCAAGACTGGCTAAACATCATGGGCCAAATTCTGGCCCCAAGTACATGTGGTCAGCTCAGGAGCCCTGAAAAGAATCTGGCTTTGTGTTTATTCAAGTATTAGTCATCGCTGGATGGATTTTTAAGGATGATTTTTGAAAAGATAAACAAAATTAGGACACAAAGACCTGGAAGAAAAGCCAAATCTCACAAGGAGCGTGATTCCTGTGATTTTCTCCTCTCCGCATACTGAGAGACGCCAAAAGCAGGTGGGAGTGAGGGTCTGCAGTGCGCCTGCCCATTTCATAAATGGGTCAGGGTTTTGGAGCCATGCAGCCAGTCCAGCCCCAGCACCCTGTTCCTCTGCCCGGCAGACTGCTGCCTCCAGATGGAAGCAAGGGCCTGCCAACCCAAACCCCTTCCTGCTCCGGTTAGACAGACGCAGCGGGGCCACACGGAGACCATTCTTCTCCAGCAATGTAGTGATGTGTTCCAGGCAAAAACCCAATAGGGGATGTTTTGGCCCAAAGGAAACATTTACAACCAAATTATACACCTCAGAAAATAAATGAGCTTTCATTTTGGAAGGAAACCCTGCCAGATTCTTTATTATTTGCACCACAATCATAAAGTTGGTTTTAATCTCTGCAGTGGAATGCCGTTGGGTTGGCCAACTGGCAGACTCTGGTGGTTTGAATGGGACCACTTCACCCTGAGGAGTACACAATGGGAAGCAAAGGGGAGTACTTCTGGAACATTCTTCTCAGGGTCCATTGGGTGTTTTGTTTTTAGTCTTTTTCTGGCATGCTCGTTGCAACTTCAAAGCAGACTCCTTTCTTCTTTCTCTTTTCCTTTATTCTCATTTTTTAAAAATTCCTGGGGCCTTCCAGAAGAGGGCTTAATGTAACGTGTCCTTTCTAAGTGGACAAAAATCCAGGAGTAGGCCCAAGAAAGTTTATAATGGATTTCCATTGATAGCTCAAAGGGAAACTAGATATAAAAGCTCAGAGAGAACAGAGGGGGAAGGACTATCAAGTGTGTTCTCTTTTTCTACCTTAACAAAGAAATCTGAAGATTTAATCTGCTGGGAGACTGCTCCCAGGATTTATGCCATGAAATGACCTGTAGATACAGCAGCTAAGAGGCTTAAAGTTTCTGGGATGGCCTGGGTTTCAAATATTTTATACCATTATCAGATGAGGTATTGAGTACTAGGTCCCTCTACCAACTTTCAAGGATGTGAGTAGAAACTTTCAGTTAGGAAAAGCCCTCAGTAGGGCTCAGAGCAGATTAAGCTGGTGGAGAATTTCACACTTGTACTGAAGACGCTGAAACAAAGTCCTTGTGGGCCTATGGAGTTTGGGAAAACAAATCAAGAAAAAAGCTGATCAATGTGAATAATGGATGTGGCAAGTCATAGCAACACAGTGAAGAACCATAAGCAGGTTCCAAACTATACTGTACTTTGGAACCCTCTGGAGATCTTTTTATTTTTATTTTTTATTTTTGGTGTGTATGTGTGTGTGGTACTCAAGATTGAACCCAGGGGCATTCTGCCTCTGATATACACCCTCAGCACTTTTTTTTAAACTGGGTCTTGCTAGGTTGTTGAGAGTCTCACTTGGTTGCTGAGGCTGTGATCCTCCTGTCTCAGCCTCCCAAGTACTGGGATTACAGGCATGCACCACCATGCCCAGCTGAGATCTTTTAAAAGTATTGATTCCAGCATCCCATCCCAGACACCTTGATTTAAATGGTCTGGGATATGACCAGAGTATGAGATATATAGCAAAATTTGAGTATTCCATCTGCAACCTATAAGCTCCATGAAGATAAGGGCCATGTCTGTCTTGTTCCCCATTGAATTTCCATCCCTTGCAGCACAGTAACTGGCTCCTAGTAATTATATGTTAAACAAATAAGTAAATCAAAGTCCTGTAGCTCATCTGCCTGCACACTATCAAAATGAATCCAAGAATCCAAGATAATTAGGTTATTTCAACTCTTAATATTTCGAGTGGTTTAAGGTAAGTGTGACTTCAGTTTCAGGTCTTCCTTGCCCCCTCTATCTTACCCTTTTTCTACCTAAAATATCCAGAGAATGATTTTACAACCTCTTTCTGGACCACTCATAAGATTCATGATCTGGAAGTTACATAACTGTGATTGTTGCTTGCTTTGTCAGGATTCATACCTGAGCTCCTCTGTTCCTGGGGTTTCCTTGTCCCTCCTGGTAATACTTGAATTATCTGCAGTAGATCAACACAGCAATTGTTTGCCAACAAGACTCTGGAGGCAGTTCAATGGGCATCCCTCGTCCCCTTGTCCTGATGTTGAAGGTTTCCACTCTCTGTCTCTTCCCATCTCACCACCCTTCTACAGACACCAGATTCTGGCAGGGGATAAGTCAGCCTTTATTGTAAAAATGTTTATGGAGACTGTCAGTTCTTAACCTTGAAACTGAACCGTGCTGTTTGTATTTTTCCAAGTGATGGAGAGTGTGAAGGACTAATGAAAACGGAGCGTGAAGAGATCAAACGTGCATCATGGCATCTTTGTTCAAGACCTGGAATGGGAGAAATTCCACACTGGGGAGGGGTGTGTAATTCTGGGGAGCAGGATCCTCCAGTAGTTGAGCTCAAGGCCTGAGATCATGACCTGGCATGAGAGAAAGAAAGGCCTGGGGTGTGAGGAGACCAGCATGAGATACAGGAGCCAGGGATCACAGGACATTCTTTCTCTTTTGAAAAGCTAGGAACATATTTCCTTTGGTCAGAAAGCAAGTGAACAAACTCTACCGACCTTCTCAAGTCTGCTTTCAAAAGTCAGGATTTTGAGCCGGGCGTGGTGGCGCACGCTTGTAATCCCAGCATTCGGGAGGCTGAGACCGGAGGATCCGGGTTCGCGGCCAGCCTCAGCTACCTAGTGAGGCACTCCACAACTTAGTGAGACTCGGTTTCACAATAAAGAATAAAAAATAGGGCTGGGGGTATAGCTCGGAGGTAGAATGCCCCTGAGTTCAATCACCAGTACCGCAAAAAAAAAAAAAGTCAGGATTTTGAAAGAAGTCATTCATAAGTGGGTGCAACCTGCCATGTTGGAGAACTTTTTGCTTCCCGCATGACTTTTCCTCAGGTTACTGGGGAGAGTGAGCATCTGTAGCAGGAGTCCGGCCCACAGTAACTGAACACCCAGGGCTTTGGTAAAAAATGAGTTTGGCTCTATCTAAAAGGTCAGTCTTTTTATCTGCAGACTTGAAGGATAAGAGGGAGAGTCCAAGCTGAAGCCAGCAAATGGCACTTTCACATAGTGGGCTACAAAACAAAACAAAACAAATTGGGGGGGAGGGGTGTTAATAGAGATTGAACCCAGGGGCCTTCTACCTCCAAGCTACAGTTCTAATCCTTTTTATCTTTTGAAACAGGGTTACTCTAAGTTGCTGAGGCTGGCCTTAAACCTGGGATCCTCCTGTCTAGGCCTCCTAAATTACTGGGGTTGTAGGTATGCACCCCTATACCCAGCTTTGGTGCACAAATTTGCTGGAAAAAATAGTGAATCCTGGGTTGCTACCTGAGCTTCTAGTTGGGGCCAGTGTAATTGGCTTAACAAGAACATTGACTGGTGTTGGACTCACGGCAGAGTTTGGCCCTGTCAGTGAAGCCTTTGGACACACACGTGGATGGAACCATAAACCTTTGTCTTCTAGAAGAATAAGGAACGAGGGTTCAGAAGAGCTGGTGAATGAATGCTGCTCAGGGATTTGTTTTTTGCCTTTGGTGTAAGGAAGAGTTGGCTTTGATGACAATTGTTGTATATATTCTGGAAACGCATAGATTTCTCTTCTTCACTGTTCTCCTTGAATTGTTGATTTAATCTCTTGGACACCTACCGTTTAGGTTGGGTGGTCTTAGATTTGTCCTTGCTGATGGCTTTGTTGTAGGGAGGTTTTCTGGGTACTCTCAGGAAACTCTCAGGTTTAAAGAAGAACCATCATTTGGCAGCGGGGACATCTGAAGGAAGCTCTGTCTTTCTCCAACTCATTTCCCTGCCGCACATCTGCTTCTTCCCATTTCACTCATTTCCTGATAGTTTCTCCTCTTCCTTAGGCCTGTCCAAGGCCCCCAAAACCCCTCAGGTCAAGGATCTCTCTCTCTCTCTCTCTCTCTCGCTCGCTCGCTCGCTTTCTGCACAGGGGCCTGCAAATAGTCATTTTAAGACATACCCAGGTGATGCTGATGTTGCTTTGACAACAAGTGGGTTAAAGTAATAACAGTATTTTTGTCAGCTTTTCTGTGAGCTTGGTGAAGAAAATAGTGGTCTAAGTCAGATATCTTAAAATTAAATAAAAATTTGAAAACACTTAAAATATAGACATTCATATCTATGCATATAGATGTATGTGTATATTTGAATATGCCTATATACATACTTACATATTTATACAAATACATATTTTATATACATATAACTATAAGTATATGTACGTATATATTAAATATATTTTAAAAGTTGAATTCACATTTGACTTTGATGAGAAGCAAGCAGATTCAGAAAATGTTCAGACTCCACCAGGCGTGGTGGTGCAGGCCTGTAATCTCAGTACTTGGGAGGTTTAGACAGGAGGATTGCAGATTCAAGGATAGCCTTAGCAAATAGTAAGACTTTCATCAACCTAGTGAGACCCTGTTTCAAAATAAAAATGATAAAATCAAATAGGGCTGGAAGGTATAGCTCAGAGGTAAAGTGCCCCTGAATTTGATTCCTAATACCCCTCCCCTCAAAAAATATAAAATGTTCAGAATCAGAATTGAATTCAAGATTGCAAAGTACCTGTTCCATGCACCTCAACTTCTTCTGAGCCTGTCTGTACTTCTCAAACCGCTACTATCCCCTGTTCCTCCCCAGGACTGCTCTTCGGTGCACTGCTGGGTATTGAAGGTGACGCTGTCACAGACAGGTGGTGATGGACACTGGTCCCTCCCACACAGTCCCTATATCCTCTCTCTGGGCAAAGGGAAGAGCCAGGCTGTTCATGTTGTCACTCAAAGGCAGATGACTATGCCATGTCATGCCAGGACTTGGGGGTCACCACTCCAGTGAGATTCCAGCCAGGAACTGATACCTTTTTCCGTTTCTGCCAAAGCCTCTCCTCATCCTCCCAAACCCCAGGACCCAAACATGGCTCCAGAGATGTAGGATGAGTCAACCATGCCCATATCTATCGGGTGTTGAAATCCTGTTTATTCATTCATTCACCCACCTATTCATCTGCTTACCCATTCATTCAGACAGAAGTTAGTAGGTCCTAATATGTGTCAGGTTCTAGGCCAACTGTCAAGAATACAGATGAGACAGAACATAGTCCCTGCTCCAAGGAACTGACATCCTGGTGGAGGCTGCCATGAATAAGAAAGCACATAAATAGAATAATTTGGGCTTGTGATAAATGCCATAAATGAAATTAGCAGAGCGATAGGGGGTAGATAGAGATACTATTTATATAAGGTGATCAAGAAAATCTCCATCTCTGGAAACTGAAGAACTGAAGAATCGAAGAGAGGGGCATGATGGTGGCCTGGACCAGGATGATGGCCGGGGAATTTTGGAAGTGGCTAAAATGCTTTTAATTTGTTGTTAGCAGATATAATGGAATTGAAGAAGTTAATTCTTCAATTAGTACAGTTCAATCATTATATGCCTTTTTAGCCAAAAAATGAACAAAAATTAATAAAAATTTAATAATGTAAGTAAATACAATAAAAGAAGCAGATATAAGATACAGACATAATTCAAAGCAGCTAGGAGTAGAGCACCAGGCTGGGAGTTGGAAACCCTGAATTCTGTGTCCATGCTCATGCGTCTCACTCCTCCCCAGTGATCTTCTGGATTGTAGTCTATAAAAATGGGGAGTTGGACCTCAAACTCAATTTACTCTGCTCCAGCCATGCAAGACTATCCTCAGGACAAGTTGCATTTTAATGAGAGATCAGGCAGATGAGAAATGGCTTTAAAACGAAGATGACTAAAGCTCTGAGCACCTGCTACACCTTGAAGGTGGGCCCTTTAGGAGAGGTTGATAACCTGTGCTCTGGCCCTTCCTCAGCATTCTCACCACTTGATTATGAGAGAGTTGCTCTCCTCATAGCTTCCCTCCAACATAGGCTGCCTCTGGGGTCTGTGCCGGTCCAGGCGCCATGCCTTCAGCTCCATGGAGTTAGCCAGACTTCACACCGTCTAATTCCCCCCGGACCCTTTATGAGATGGACGACTTTGGCATGGATTCTGAACTTCAGTTTTCTCATCTGTACAGTGGAAGAAATGACAGTTGTCCCCATCTGGTGGGGAGCTTGGGGAGGTAATGCTTTAGAATGGTGCAGAAAAGGCTGGCAATTCCTTATTATTTTGTGTGCTTGGGGTAGTTATGTAAGTTCTGTGCATAGGTAACTGACATGCAGGGGGAGCACATAGTCATATATATATATATAGAGTTCAGTGCATTTTCACAAAGCAAACATGTCTGTGCCCCCAGCTGCCAGATCAAGAACCAGAGCATGGCTGGTGCCCCAGGTTCACCCTTCCCCAAGGGCTCCCTTCTCATCACCAGCATGTCCAGGTCACTACTATGCTGACTTCTAACAACATTGGTCAGTTTTACCTACTTTTGAACTTTATGTAAATACAATCTTAAATCATAAGTTCTTTCATGTTTGACTCCCTTCGTTCAATATTACATATGTTAGTTTGATGTTGTTTGGTATGGTTAGAGTTACATTCCCATTGCTGTGTAGCGATTCACTCTAGGAATATTTATTCCATGTGCATATTTCATTTATGCATTCTGCCAATGGCCATTTGTGCCTGTTACTTTTAAAATTCACTCCTGTGTTTAGCAGATCTCAGATAGCATATGATGACCCTAATTGCTAATATCCAAAGCAAGCTGGTTTGGGGGCCCAGCTCTTCATGGCCTGCTTTTTCTGCCCTCTGTCTCCTCCTGCCCACCAAATAGCTCTCTTCATGTTTGCATGAAGTGCTAAGTGGCATTTCATTGCTGCCGCCTTCTCTCATGGGTTAGTCATCATCTGTTTTATTTCATCATATATGTCTACATGCATGACATCACCAGGCTCTGTAAGGGAGTAAGTCCCTGGCTTTTGATTGGGTTTGGCCAATGTTAAATATGGCAGAGGATGAAAGGAAGAGAAGAATGAGGTTGCAGGATTTGATAAGCCCCCTACATCTGCTCCCCACCCCTTATACACACACACACACACACACACACACACACTCTTCCCCCTTGGATAACAGTAGCTTCTCCCTTTCCTTACCGCTTCAGGTTGGGGTATAAGATCTCCCTGACCCCACTGTCCCTAGGAACTGGGACATCTTTGGTAGTTTCTAGCCACTTTGCCCAGAAATGTGTAAATCGTTCTCTTGGTAAGCTTTCCTCAGTTACTAAGTTTGAGAGTGCCATTTATTTACTGTCTAGCCTCAAGCTGACGCATCCAATGTGGATGTTTATAGTGGGGATAAGAGCAAACATGTAAACATGTTCTCGGCTACACAGTCCACCCCTGATAACCACCTTCCAAAGGCCAGCCTCTGAGAAGCCCGTATTCTCCTTTCTTAAACCTCGGCTAACTGAGAAAGTTCTAATGGAGAATTGCCCCCCTGTTTCTCTGGGATCAGAGTGGGAAATTGTATGGGGATAGTGAGGTGGAAAGCAGATTGGATGCCCCTAGTAGCCTCCCCTTAGGGCTCCTTACTGAGAGGAGAGGCCACAGGAAGTCCTGCTCACAAGGCATGACTTGCGATTCCTATTTGACCTTTTTGGTGTCTTGGACCAGGATTCAAAAAGGAGCCATTTAAAAAAGAGGAAAGAGCATCATATGGTGATGTTAAAGAGCCAACAGGACGAGCACAGTAACTTAGCAAGACCTTGTTTCAAACAAAAATTAAAAAAAAATAGGGCTAGGAGTGTGGCTCAGCGATAAAACACCCTTAAGTTCAACCACCAAAAAAAAAAAAAAAAAAAAAAAGAGGCAACAGACAGTGAGTTGTGGGGTCACTGTAATTTTATTTCCTCACCTTGAAAACTTACACTCCTTAAAGCATGCCCCAGAGTTCAATCCCCAGTACCACACACACAAAAAAAAGAAAACTTATACTCCTTAAGAAATTCCCACTTTCCACTTTGCATTTTTATGTAATATATAAGCTTTTCTCAGCTTTCTCTCCAAAACCCAAACTCCTTGATGACAAAAACCTGTTCAAATACAATCTTCAGAATATTAAAAACATAAGTCTCGTGCCAAAATAGAATAAACCCATGCCAAAGATTGATATAACTAATTAATGAAGAAATGACAAAGATTACAAAATTTATTGGCCAATGTCAGTTCAGAGCATTTGAGGAATATGTATTTATAAAGTGAGTTGGGAAAATCATGAAGAGGTAAATTTTTAGACATAAATAAAATCTGCTAATGTCCTCTAGGACATAAAACTGAGCTATTGTTTCTACCAGACCAAACATATCATGTTTCTACAGGATGAAAATCTACAAGCTAGCATGTAATTTTTTGTTTGTTTGTTTGTTTTGTGGGGGTTTTTTGGTGCTGGGAATTGAACCCAGGAGCATTCTACCTCTAAGCTATAGCCCCTGCCCTTTTTATTCTTCATTTTGAAACAGGGTCTCTCTAAATTGTCAAGGCTGGCCTCAAATCTATCATCCTCATCATCTTACATACTGGGATTATAGGTGTACACCACCATGCTTGGCTAGCATATGACTTTTCACCTTGACCCTAATCAATAGTAAATAATAAGCCAAACAAAGATGATTCTCCTAGAGAATTAAATAGACTTCGGCAGGTCTGGCATACTGTGGCCCAGCAAGAACTGGTAGGCCTGAAGTCAACCTTTTGCTTCACTTCCAAGTTTTAGATAATTTATCTCAACAAGCCATGTGTTACTGGTACCATCTCAACCCAGTACCTGGTAAATAATAGATACCAAAGAAGTATTTGTTGAATGAATCCATGAATAGGACAAACATCCCAGCCATTTATAGAGAAAGGTTAGCCAAGCTAAGTTAAGGATCCACCATTGCATTGGCTGCCAATTCTTCAAGCAAAGATCAAACCATTTCCCTGGGGGAGTCCAGAACAGCAGTCTAAATAAGAACAATCTGGATAGGCATGTGGGGAAGGACCAGTCCTGGTGGCTTACAGTTCTTCCTTTGCCTCAGGCCTTATTTCCCCTTACTTGGTCAGTGATAGCTTTGTAATTGTTTATAGTGTTAGTGGGGGTTCCCTAATAAATGAGCATTACTGGTTTCTAGCAGTCCACAGAATTATACAGGTGCATCCTGAAAGTACGAGGGAGAATTGTTAAATCTCAATGAAAAACCGGAAAAAAAAAAAAAAACTTGAAAAACTGGCAGCAGAAGCACATGTAAATTAAGCAAGTAATGGGCAAGGGGTTGGAATTTTCCAATAGATTTTGTTCCATTTCAAGTTAACAAGTAGGATAAGGGAAAGGAGAAGGTGTCCTAGTCATTGAAGATAGTTTCTACATTTTATGCATTTAGAACTATTAAGTTTTTGTTTAACTTCCCTGCTCCTAATTTGATGTCAGTATTCAGAATAGGGTGCTTTAAAAAAGCAAAAAAAAAAAAAAAAAAAAAAAAAAAAAACTGTTGTTGTGACATGATTTTTCCTGAATAAATGTCTCCTAAGAATTCCATTGCAAGGGTGCCAGAACTGAACAGACTGGGAGGTTTTCTACAATTCCCATACTACTTCACCATGACCAAGGTTTTATAGAAGAAATAACCGAGATCCTGTATCAGTTAGCTTTGACTGCATAACAAAGTGCTCTGAATTTATTAGCTTAAAACCACAAATGCTTATTATTCTTCATGAGTCTCTGGTCTGCTGGATGGCTGTTCTAGTCTGGGCTGGCTCAGCTGGGGATGGGTGGTCCAGGAAGATCATCGCTGACAAGCTGGTTGGTCTGGGATAAATGGTCTCTGTTCCACCTGTCTCTCTCCATTATAGAATAGCTCAGCATTTTTTATAGAATTTTAGAAAGCTACAAAAATCAGCAATCCCTAGTGCCTAAGCACTTGTCAAGCCTCTGCTCATTCTTGTCCGATTGGCCACAGTAAGTAATATTTAGCCCAAGCTCAGAGACTGAGGCATAGACATTTGAGAGGAAGAATCTATGGACATGTTTACAAAACATTCTACCACAGGGCAAAGGTGTAGTAAATTACCAGGACTCATGGAACTAGGAAGAGACAGTGTTGAGGCCCAGACCCAGGCCTCATAGTTCCTGGTCCAGACCCCTTACAGTACCATGAACCTTTCCTAGAATCCCAAGGTTAGGGCCCAGTTCTCTTTCAACCCTATTTTAGAGATACGTGGAGAGCTTTGTGTAAGGTTTCACCAAGGAGTCTTGACTTTAGGCATTAAGAAGAATCCATCTTCCTACTTTGAATAATACCCGAGCAAGGCTCCCCGAGCCAGCCCTGCCCCAGGTCTGAGCCTCTGGACTCTGCCTCCCATGTTCTTCGGCTTGCCTTCTGGGGTCTCTCTTCCAACGGCAGAACACCAGCCTTGGCCTGAGCCTTCGGTTCCCTTCATTTCATATGGGGAGACAGAGTCGCTGCAGGGGATGTCCACTGCCGGGGCTTCCGTATCCTATTTGACAGCCCTTTTGCTCAACCTAGACAGCTGGGTCGATTAGGCACACTGATGATTTGGCACCTCTTCAAAGTGGGTCCTGGGAAATGTACGCTAGGTCATCAGCGCTCTGTGCTCTTTACTAGCAATGGGGAAAGCACAACTTGAAAAAACACAGCAGCCCATCCTCATTAAGCAGTTTGACTTCCTGGGGATGCTGAGCTCCAGTGAAGCAAAACAAGGACCAAAGCCCCCTGGTGGCCACCCTTGGCTGACCAAGTTTTGCCCTTAACCTCATCCTGAGGAGGGCTGGCCTTACACCCTAAGGAATTTATCAAAATGTTGCTTTAGACCAGTCCACCTTCCTCTTGAAAAGAATGCTGGAAAACACAACTTCTCCATCTCTTTCCATTTGCAGGGAGATATATATATATATATATATATATATATATATATATATATATATATATATATATATATTTTTTTTTTTTTTTTTTTTTTTTTTTTTTTTTTTTTTTTTTTTTTTTTTTTTTTTTTTTTTTTTTTTTTTTTTTTTTTTTTTGCGGTACTGGTGATTGAACTCAGGGGCATTCTACCTCTGAGCTACACCCCCAGCCCTACTTTTTATTCTTTATTTTGAAACCGGGTCTCACTAAGTTGCGGAGTGCTTCACTAGGTAGCTGAGGCTGGCCTCGAACCCGGATCCTCTGGTCTCAGCCTCCCAAATGCTGGGATTACAAGCGTGCACCACCACGCCCGGCTCTGCAGGGATATTTTAAATGATGGATTGAAGTTTTGGGGCCAAACTGGCTCTCCACCCTTGTACTTGACTTCTTATGTTATCTTAGACTTCAAAGAATAATCCAAGCTTCCTTTTAGATCATTCTTTAGCTAACAGGACATAAAGGAAATGGGTTTTAGAAAGTTACCCCTATTTTCTTTGCTAGCAATGGAGAAAGCACAACTTTGAAAAGTCACCCACCATCCACATGGTTTCAAGATCAAAGCAATTCACAGAGGTTTTAAGATGAACCAGGGAAGCCTTGAGTTCCATTCTGTCAGCTGGTCCCAAGAGCCTTCATCAGGGAAGATGCACAGGGGTGGGCCACCCCTCCCCCACAGAGCCAGCTCCCTGCCCAGTGCAATGAGCAGCGCCTGAGATCCTAAGCAAGGTCACTCCCATGCCCTAAAGTAAACATCCTCGTGATACAGTCTGCCACCATAAGGAGAAGTTCCCCAGCTATTAGTCACACTTTCCACAGAAGGTTCCTTGGTTCCCAGCCAGGCCTGCGACACTCCTGCATTCTTGAAATGCGGTGAGCCTGCGTCTCTAGCTCCCAGGGCTGTCCTCAGGATCCTCCAACGAAGACTGAAGCACGTGTCTGGGCATTTCCCCTCAGCCAGGAAGAGTTCCTAAAGGGCCATTGCATTTTTGTGCTTGCTGTAAAATAGGGCCATTAATACTTGCTCTGTTTCTGCTGCCTGAAGGGGAGCTCTTACCGTCATACTCAGACAAAGCAAATGCAGACGGCGGCCAGCTTTGCCATCCACGCACTCATGTTGCATGTTTTCTCACAGATGAATCCTGCTTACCTCTTTCTAACCTGTCACAGAAAAGCCTCCGCCAAACCCTGCTGCCATTCCTAGGTCGACGATCTCCATCCCACCTTGCTGAGCACTAAGAACAAGTGTGCCGCTCGAGGCCTCCAACCCATTCCACTCATTCTCTTGCTCTCCTCTCCCTTGGAGTGCTTGCTCCTCAGTCATGTGTAAAGATAATCGCTGTGCCCTTTATTCTTTTATCTCTCCAAATGGGGAAACTTCTGCTCTTCCCTTTGAAATCCCACCAATGGTATTCTGGAATTTACGTTTAGATGTGTGGAAGTTTTCCAGACAAAATCGATGCCCTGCACAGATAAAACCCTTCAGTGTGTTTATGGTGGGTAGAAGAAAACCAAGTGGTTTAATGTGGAAGGAGCACAGCCATATGCCTGGGTGCAGCATGGCTTCCTTTAGTCTGGAAAAAGGAAATAAGCATTGTCGATAATAATATGCAGATGTCCAGCTCCAAATGAGGACATATTGCTAATTAGCTATATTGTTAGTATGTTTTAAGGAGGGAGACTGCAGTGACGTTAATTATAATCTCTGTTGTTTGTTGTTCAAAGTCTAGGAGACCAAATGCATTGCTAATAATATCTTCTTTAATATCTTCAATAGAAGATTCCTGGATTTTTTTTTAACATCCCACATAAAAGCCACATTAGGGGTAATGAGGCCTGTAGCCTGAGCCTAATTAAAACAAAATCTCACAAGGCCCATAGCCATCATTATCATCAACTAGTACTTATTGGGTGCCCAGGAAGCTTGTGGAATTGCAGGGTGTGGGATTCAGAGATTGCAGATATGGCCTAGTCTTTGCCGTCCAGGAATTTGCCATCAGTCTGCCTCCAAGAAGTCTGCCTGGTTGTGTTAATCTGGGAGTAGTTACCACTGCCTTAAAAAGAAAAGGCACTAAAACTGTCTTAGACAGCCACAATTTGTTACTAGTTTGTGCCTCTTCTGGAGGTGCTGGAAGAGGTCAAATCAGCTATGTTTTCACGTGCCAGTCTTTGGCTGGTGTTTGCAGACTGTTTGGTGGCATTCTCAGGCTAGAACACAGCACACTTCTTTTGCCAAAAGTGGATCTATTGCCCATTTCTGCACCTTGAACCTTCTCCTCCAGTGATCATTCTAACTTGTCCTGTAGCTGAGGACAAGAAAGAATGAAAACCTCATTCCTTCTTCGTGTTCCTTTGCCTGTGCCAACTGTCCAGCTGGAGCACTCTGGTGACTCTGACCACTCTGAGCCTTGATGTGGCTGTGCTAATTCACCTTGGGCACAAGGACAGCCAGAATGAGCAGCTGCAGCCAGCAGTGGCTGGAGGCAGTGGTCGGATGTCCTTGGTCCTGGGCCAGTGATGCACTCAGCATGAAGGACACAGATGATAAAGCATCCAGGTCCATCAGCTTAGAGACTGCGTGCAGCCTCCCGAGGACAGGTTTCCTCTTGGTTCTCAGCAGAACTCTCCCAGGGGTACTGTGGGCCCAACAATGAGAGCGAAGAAGGAAGGAGGAGACCCCAGCACTGGACAGCATCAGCAAGCCTCCACGTGACTTATCTGATGCCACTAGGGCTGAGACATCTGGGTGCTAGACCTGCTGTTTATATTCCTCACTCAGTGATCTCGCACTGAGGCTCAGGGCAGCGCTGATGGTGATGCCCACTCCGCTGCAGCTTGGAAGCCATGTGCAAGCTGTTCTGTAAACCAGCCTCTACCAGGTCTCGGAAGTCTTTGGCAGGAATGCAGTCTTCCTGGCCCACCTCCCTGTTCTCTTTCCCTGCTCTATCTGCTTAACTTTTACTTGCTTTTTGATCACAGTTCAAACATTATTTCCTCAGGAAAACCTTTTCTTCTTTTTTGGGGGGGTGGAGGGGGTAACTGGAAATTAAACTCAGGGGCATTCTACCTCCAAGCTACACCTCCAGCCTTTTTTATTTTAAAACAGTCTTGCTAGGTTGCTGAGAGTGTCGCTAAGTTTCAAATGGTGACAGCAGTTTTTCTGATTTTTTTCCCTTTTCTGACCTCATCATAAGTTCATGGATTTTCACAGATTCAGTGTGCATCAGTCAAGTACAGTAGTTGTTCTTCTTTTAATAATGCCCAAGTCTCATCTAATATTAATCTAGTGCCCGAATCATCTATTACTTTGAGCATTGGCAGGAGTAGGGGCGGGGGTGTTAAGATGGTTCCTGTGTTCTTTCTAGAGGACTCTGTCGTCACTGAAAGCTTCCTTGCTCCCTAACTCATCCATACCTGCCCTGCCTAAGCTCTGGACACAGCCACTAGTCCAAGGAGCTCTGGTGCCTTTGAGCCAGGCCAAGCCCTTGACACTGACTGATAGTATCTTAAGACAATTGTAAAGGAAATGTTACATTGCCCTGCAAGCAATAAGTTTGAGGACTGTAACATGTAGATACAGAAATAGTGAAAAGATGCTGTAAATAGATGCATAGGGCATAGATTCAGATTTGGAGCAGCAGACAGTGCTGGCCCCTGGTTTCCATGGTGACGTTCACTGTCCTGTTCCATCAAATGCCCTGCCAGTGCTTCTGTCACCTGGGGACTCTGTTCAGTTGCAAAAGCCAGAAAATTCAACACATAGTCAATTAGCTGAACAAAGATTTCACATTTTTAATTATTACTTTCTATTGACACAGTACTTGTGCATATTTATGGGGTACAATATGATAATCAATGCATATATACAATGTGTAATGACCAAGTCAGGGTAATTCACATTTTCATCACTTCAAACACTTATTATTTCTATGTTTTAGGAACTTCTGGCCTCTTCTGGTTATTTTGAAATGTATCATAAATTGTTGTAGACTATAGTTACCCTACAACGCGGGTAACTATAGTCTACAACGATTTATGACACAAAGACAAAACTGAATCTGCCTCTCTTCAGCAGTTAGTTTGAGCAGCCCCTTCTACTACTTAGACCCTGTGTCACATGATCACTCCAGCTGTAGTGAATGCTGGGAAATGTTTTAGCCAGCCCTGTTCCCACCTGAAGCAAAGATGAATAAGGAAAAGAGGGATATGGACATCAGGTAGGCGATTGCAGTGAGGCACACCAAAAGGCTACTGGAGCACGGTATTTTAATGACTATTTCTGTTACAGATGAGAATTGCTGTAAAATAATAAAAGAGCTATGCACAAAGAGGGGGGACATGGAGCAGTATCTGGATAATTTGACCAGCACGGATCACCTGCCTCAGTAGTTGAGTAGAGCTGAACCATGTCATAGCTTTAGTTCTCCGGTGTCCCTTTCATTCTGAGTTACACTTCTAAAATTAGTGTCACAAAAGGAAGCATTACCAAGAATAACTTATGGGTGGAAGATCAACTCAAGACATATTGCGGGGAAAGGAATATTTTCACTTTTGTTCCACTTTAATTCAGGCAAAATGAATCGTGCAGCATCTTGGAAAAAAATAGTGATGTTTCTCTTCATAAATTCCCAGACACTCCTAAGCTCTAGTCTTCAGGGATGAGTTTGTTCAAATAAAACACAAACTATCTCAATCTTTACATTGAGATGCACCTTCCTGAGAGTCTCTACTCAGCTAGAGTGATTGAAGTGAGCTCTGTGATCAAGAGAGGTGTGATGTCCTCAACCAGGACCTCCAAGAGGACTCTGCAAGGAAGATTGGAGTTTGCGCCTCTGGAAAAAGATGAAAAAAGAACTTTTCCCAGATTGTTAGCAGATCCTGTCTGATGTCACCTAACCTAGATTTAAACTCTAGATTAATGAAATAATGGCCGCTCCCAAATCTTGTTATTGATTGACTAAAATGGAGTTTCATTTTATCGAGGCCATTCTTAGACACCCTTCTCCTAGCCTAGGATTTCCAGTTTCTGAACAATATGGGGTCATGGCATTTCAGGGAGCCAAAGTTTCCAGTTAACAATATTTTGGAGGAGGTGCAAGAGGGATTCAGATATTCAGAGATCATGATTATCATTTCTTTATTACTTCTCATGTTTCAAATACTTTACAACCTCTGAGCTGGTGTCTGGAGGGGCAGTGTGGTTGGGAGAGATGGAACAATGCCACAACTGTGTGTGTAACTCAAGCCAAAACACACTTTGGAGCCCCAGGCCTGCAGTGTTCCCAGCAGAGCCACTTGTGGCCTGCATTGCCCAGCCAGTGGTCCCAACTCTGCACTTCTCTTTTATTGTGTAGACACAGCCCAACCCAACTCAACCCCAGTTACCTTGAACTCCTGCTGGGACAGTACACAACAGGCATTATCTGCTCTGCTTTACATGGAGGGTCTTTGAGCCTCAGAGAGTTCAAGAGGAGAGGTTTGTTTAGTCTTTGACTAAAATTTTGAGAGTCAGATCAAATAATCAGACCATCAGATCCTGTCTTTTTTTTTTTTTTTTTTTTTCAGTACTGGAGATTGAACCCAGGGACTGTCATATGCTAAGCAAGTGCTCTACCACTGGGCTACATCTCCAGCACTTTTAAATTTTATTTTCGAGACAGGGTCTTCCTGTGTTGCCTAGACTGGCCTCGAACTTGCAGTCCTCTGGCCCTTTTTCAGACATCTGTAAAATAGCAGCAAAAATGTATTTATTACCTCTTCTAAAATATAAGTTATAATAGTACTAGATACTGTCATTGTCCTCACTGTTGTGGTTTTAGTAGTAGAGAGAATAATTCATTAAGGGGAAAGCAGCCAGGCATGGTAGTTCATGACTGTAATTCCAGTACTTGGGAGGCTGAGCCAGGAGGATCCCAGGTTTAAAACCAACCTCAGCAACATGGCAAGACTCTCAGCAACTTAGAAAACCCTGTTTGTTTGTTTGATTGATTGATTGATTGTTTGATTGATTGTTTATTCATTTATTTATTGGTGTTGGGAAAGAACCCAGGGGTATTCTACTTTTGAGCTACACCCCTATCCCTATTTTATTTTTTATTTGGAAATAGGTCTCACAAAGTTGCTGAGAGCCTCAATAAGTTGCCAAGGCTGGCTTTGAACCTGCGATCTGCCTGTCTCAGCTCCCAGCTACTGGGATTACAGGTGTTTGCCACCACACTCATCTCACAAACCCTGTTTTAAAACAAAGAAAAAAAAATTTTTCTATTTTTGTGGTATTGGGTATTTAACCCAGAGGCATTCTACCTAGGCTACACCTACAGCCCCCGCTCCTTTTTTTTTTTTAAACAGGGCCTTGCTAAGTTGTTGAGGCTGGCCACAAATCTGTGATCCTCCTGTCTCAGCCTCCTGAGTACTGGGATTACGTGCATGTGCCACCGTGCCCAGCTCAAAATGATTTAAAAAAAAAAAAAAAAGGCTGGGAGTATAGTTCGGAGGTAGAATGCCCCTGGGTTCAATTCCCAGTACCACAAAAGGGGCGGAGGCAAAGAAGACTTCCATTTTCAAATGGGGCTTGATTTGCAGGGACCCATAAAGAAACTGAGAAGCAAATACTGGGCCCCTCTGAGACTTGTATTCCTGAGTCCTGAACAAAACTTTTCCAGGAGAACACAACTGTCCTCCCTAACACCACTGGGGAAGTTTCAGGGATAAAAGCAAGGGAACAATTGCATTCAGTTACCCTCCCTTAGGGCATGATAGACTTCACACACATGCTCTTCTCTCTCTCTCTCTCTCTCTCTCTCTCTCTCTCTCTCTCTCTCTCTCTCTCTCTCTCTTTCCTTTCTTGTGTGCTGGAATCAATCAAAGCATAATAAATCTGGCCTCTGTTGCACTGAGCAATGCCTCAGAATGCCAGGGCAACTCCCTCTCCAGGGATATGCCAAGAGACAAAACTGTGGCACAGAGGTACCCGGGAAGGTGAACACAGACACTGCCTCTGGCCATCTCTGGAGTAAAAAATGAAGGGCAAGCAAAAACATGATGTGCAGCCAGCTTCCCCCGCTGTCACTGCGGGTTTTGAAGAGGAGACATGCTCTCGGAGCCCTCCTCTTGGTCTCCACACGTTCATGAAGGTTGTCTGTGCACATTTCATTCCGGGGTTGCTCTTGACCTCAGATACTGGGAGTCCTGAGTGTTCTGACACCACATGTAACCCTTTGCCAGGGTCAAAGGCTCTGCGGTTGTGGGTCGGGAGGACTGCGTGTGGGGACAGGGTGCTGGAATACAACTCCCAACCCCACAACATGCCCAAGAATGACAAGAACATTAACCACTGACCCAAAGGCTGGCGAAATTCTATCTCTGTTTCTCCTTGCACCAGTAAACATGATCCCAAAGGGATCGAGGGAGCCTCCAAAGAAAGGCCAGGGAGAATAATGGGAGGGCAAGGACTGGATTGGGAGAGGAGGCCAGCAACTCCTCCTCTCCTCCATCACAGGAAAGGTCTCCCCCAGTGACAAGGAAATAGGGACGTTTTTCACTAGCTGGGACAATCAACGGACATGCACTTTTCAGAATAAAGGCATTACATTTCAGACACCTTTTGTCACCTTTGCTGACCTCCTCGTCCTCATCTCTTGTGGTTCTTCCAACAGCTTCACTCCACACCAGCCTCGCTGGCCTCCACTCCTCAAAACAGCCAAGTGAACGGCTGCTCTGCAGGGACTTACCTTACTTGTGTTCCCTTTTACCAAAATGCCATTCCCCAGGTCACTGCAGGGGGCCTCCTTCTCCTGTTCAAATCTTGCCTCAAATAACACCTTGTTGGTGAGGGTTTTCCTCGCCACCTGTCTAATATTTTCTCTATCATCTTGTCTTTCTTTTATTCTTAGCAGTCACTAGTCTTTAATCTATTATTTGCCCCACCTAAATGTACAGTCTAAAAGAATAGTTCCCATGTCCATATTGTCCATTGCAGTATCTCCTATGCCTAGCATGTGGTTGGCGTTTGTTGATTGAATTGATGGATAGATGGATGAATGGATGATAAATGGATGGACATAAACAAATGAAGAGAAAGAGATGGATGGTGGATGTATGGATGAATGTACAGACACAAATGGATTGATGGACAGAGCAAGGAAGGGAGAAAAGGAAGAGATGGATGGATAAGTAAATGAATGTATATAATCAATAAGTTTGCTTAAGCCTTTTTTTTTTTTTTTTTTGGTACTGAGAAATGAACCCAGGGACAGTCTACCTCTGAGCTACACCCCATCCCCTTTTATTTTTTATTTTTTGAAATAGAGTCTCAGTAAGTTGCTGAGGGTCTCACTAAGTTGCTAAGGTTGGCCTCAAATCTGCACTCCTCCTGTCTCAGCCTTCCAAAGCCTCTTGTCCAGTTTGGTCAGATCTTTTGCCATATGGCCCACACCAAAGAAACCAAACTGGACACTAGAACTGTAACTAACTCTAAGGTAGTTAATCAGTTGAAGTTATGAGAAAGAAATTATAAGTTGGTTCTAGCTTTAAATGATCACCTATTCTCCTTCAAAATAGCTCTTTTATTTTGATGTATTTGGGTGCTTAATAAATTGTCAATCGCTTATTAACCCTCATAAAATTCTCAAACATCAGGCTGGAAGTTCTGATGAATGGATTTTAAATATGGAGAAACAAATCATATGATAGCAAGAATGGGTTAGGAATACTATGCTGGATTAATTCCAGCCACCGGAGTTGTCCTTGCTCTTGAATTTAATGGACTGTGAAGAGTGCCATGTTTAATCATGTGCCTCCTAATTAGTTGTTTGTTTGCTTATTTGTTTGTTTCAGAATAACCTCAATCTGGAAAGTGACTCTGCATCAGAAACTCACTTTCCTCTCTCCAAGGAAGCACCAGGAGAACATCCAGACCACCGGGCGGCACACCATCCCTTCCCCAGAGAGCAACTCCCACAGGAGAATGGGCACCCTTCGTTGCAAAGAGATGGCCCCAGATCCTTTCTCCTCGATCTACCAAACTTTCCAGACCTTTCCAAGGCTGATATCAATGGACAGAATCCAAACATCCAGGTAATTCTTGGCAGCAGGAAGGTGGAAGAAAATGAAACAGTCTGTCTTTTGTTTCCTGATCTCACTCCATTGGAAACTGATACCTCATTTCACTTTTCCTCTTTTTTTTAAATTGGTAAATTGTAATTATGCTTCATAACGAGGTTCAGAGTGATGGAGACCTACGAGCACACAGCACTCAGTGTTTCCCTCCAGATCCCGCCTTGCTCCCTGCTCTTCCCTTTACGTAAAATTGAAATTGGTATTGATAACTTCATATGTGAACATAGCATTATTCGAACTGTTTCCTTCATCAAATCTTCCCTTTCAATCCCCCCTACCTCCCCAAATCCCCTTTTGCTATTTTACTGATCTCTCTCCCCATTTATCTGAAATCCCTCGTTTCCCAATTTCTCCCTAGCTTCTACATATGAGAGAAAACATATGGCCTAATGACCGGCTGATCTCACTTAGTGTAATATTCTCTAGTTCCATCCATTTTCCTACAAATGATACAATTTTATTCTTTTTTTATTGCTGAGTAAATTCCATTGTGTGTATATACCATAGTTTCATAATCCGTTCATCACTTTCCCTCTTAGGCCCCTCCTCTTTTTTATGGTACTGGGGATTGAACCCAGGGACTTTCTACCTCTGAGTTTATTTCAAAACAGAGTCTCCTAGGTTGCCGAGAGTCCAGCTAAGGTGCTGAGACTATCTTGAACCTGCAACCCTGGGCTCCTCTTAACCCTTTGATAATTCCTGCTTAAGATCATGTTATCTCCATAAGAACAGTGCTACTTTTTGCCTATGAAACACCCTTGGCTGAGAGAGACACCATTGTTTATGAATCACTCAAAAAAGAAAATAGTGTCAATTAAAGTAAGATATAATGAGGATTATAAGATACATTATGAATTCAGAGACACTGAAATGGAAAATAATTAAAACAAAATAGTACATCCTAAAATTGATGAGTGGTGGCTACGGGATGGGGCCCGCCTGGCTCGTTAGCAGACCAGACACGCGGTAGGGCGGTGTTGGGCATTCAGGGAGGCACTTCCTCCCGGCGCCTTGCTAGCTTGCCTTCAACACCGGAACTCCTTCAGGAGGGCATGATGTCTAGATCCTCTAAGTGGTAAATGACTTATTAAAAACATTGGGAAGAGGAAGGAAGCTGAGAATGGATGTTCCTAAGAAAGAGATAAATATGTTGTGCTAAAATTGTATCGGATGAAGCAGAAAGAATTGGGAGATAAGGGAAAGGGTATCTGGGGTCGAAAAATAACAGTGCTCGTCTATGCTGAACTGGCCTCATGTCCTTACAAAGCAGACGTTGATTGGCTTTGACCCTCCAGACACCCTCAAGAAGGTCACGAAGCCCATGCCATTGTGCCATACTATAAATGCTGCCACAGGTCCTCAGGAAGCTACTCTTTGGTTTAGCCAAAGTGACATGGCCGGTAAACAGCAGTGACCAGGCTCAAATCCAGGCTAAGAGCCCCCAGAAATACTCACCCCACAAACTCATGTGTCAAAGACGAACTTAATTGTGAATGCTGCTTGTGCCTGCCTCTGTTTATTCCACAGGAGTCCCCCAATGGCCAAGGGAGACTCACCCCTGAAGTCTAGTCCCTGCTTATCTCGTGTCCCCAAATGCTTGCTTCCATACTTTTAATCTTTGCTACTGATTCTTTTCATTTATGTAGGAACAGCTTTATTCTTCCTCTCTGTACCAAATGCCAATTAGCTTATATAGCTCACCACTCCTGGACTTGTACTCAGTACAGTTGAGCCTTAACTAAGTTGACATCTAGTTAACAGTCAGTGTCTCTCTCTCTCTCTCTCTCTCTCTCTCTCTCTCTCTCTCTCTCTCTCTCTCTCTCTCCATCCTCTTGATCAGAGTTGTTTTGCTCAGGAACACCAATATCCTGATAGCTAATGAATGTCACTGAGAACACAACTTAATTAGAATATACTGCAGAGTATAGTGACGCATGCCTGTGATCCCAGCAGCTGGTGAGTCTGAGGCAAGAGGATTGGAAGTTCCAGGCCAGCCTGGGCAACTTAGCAAGACCCTGTCTCAAAATAAAAAAATAAAAAGTGCTGAGAGTATAGTTCAGTGGTAAAGCATAGAGCACCCCTGGATTTAATCTCCAGCACTGCAAAAAAAAAAGAAGAACTTATCGACCAGCCCCTGCTGTGTATAAAGGCGTGCATTATATTATGGGAAATGAGAAGTGCAAGGCCTGTTCTTCCAGGAAATGGCATAGGTGTCAACATGCCAGGTACCATGTGAGTCAGTGCCGGGGGTCCTGGTCACAGTTGGACAAATGCCAACAGAAGAGGAGCAGCAGGGCAGGGCTCTGAGGGTGCCACACAGTGAGAAGTGGTTTGGAGGTAACTCTTCGACAGCCCATGCATAAGTAATACTGCATGCCCCGATTGATATTTCTGATGGGTCTTGTATTGCTATAATTAAATAATTGCAAAAATAGGGCTCTTTCTCCAGTGGCCCTTCTCTGGGAACTGGCCACAGGGCTCTCTGATAAAGAACAGTGGACCCATCTGGGAGAGCTGTTAGTTGGAAAAAAAGGCCTGGACAGTGCCATGTGTCGCTCAACATGGCTTCCCATCGCGGCCCTCTACTCAGGAAGTGATTTTTCATTGTTTATGGATTTTATGGTTCCAAGACCAGGCAGCCCTCACCCCAAGTGTGCTCAGGCCACACCCAAGACAATCTGAAGCGCACTGTGGCCAGCATTTTTGCCCAGAGGTGGGAAATGTCACCGTGGGGCTTAGTGCTGAGGACCCAGCTATTAGAGATTTAAGAATTACTAATAGATGAATGGATTACAATAACTGTTAACATAGAAACACAATGGAATTTTACTCATCCATAAAGAATAACAAAATTATGTCATTTGCAGGAAAATGGATGGAACCAGAGAATATTATGCTAAGTGAGATCAGCCAGTCACAGAAAGTGAAGGGTGGTATGTGTTCTCTCAAATGTGGAAGCTGGAGAGAAAAGAGGAGACAAAAGGGACTTCAGAGAAAGGAGGAGAGAGAGCAGGAGAACAGTGGCTGGGGGGAAGGGAGAGACGAGACTTGAAGAAAACACTTAGAATAACGCTACAAGCCGGGCATGGTGGCGCACGCTTGTAATCCCAGCATTTGGGAGGCTGAGACTGGAGGATCTGGGTTTGCGGCCAGCCTCAGCTACCCAGTGAGGCACTCCGCAACTTAGTGAGACCCGGTTTCAAAATAAAGAATTAAAAAAAAAATAGGTCTGGGGGTATAGCTCGGAGGTAGAACGCCCCTGAGTTCAATCCCTAGTACCACAATAAATAAATAAATAAATAAATAAATAACGCTACATACACATGTGAAATTACCAATACTAAGCTCAGTAACATGGACAGGGAACGGGGAGCGGGAGGGACCTAGAAAGCACTCCAGGTGCTGCTGCATGGATGTTTTAACACTCTGAACCTCGTTATGATGCATAATTACAACGCACCAATAAAGGTATAATTTTAAAAAAGAATAACTAATGAAAAGTTACACACAAATGCCCTGGATACGGGGGAATAGAAGGCTGCGGGATTTTCAACTGTCCCCTCGTTGAAAACTTACCAGGGAGCAGGCGTTAGTGGTGCATGCCTGTAATCCTAGTGCTTGGGAAGCTGAGACAGGAAGATCACAGGTTTGAGGACAGTCTCAGCAACTTAGCAGGGGCCTCTTAGCAATTTAGTAAGACCCTGTCAATAAAATAGGTCTAGGTGTGAAGCACAGATGTAGAATGCCTCTGGGTTCAATCCCGCGTACTACACACACACACACACACACACACACACACACACACACACAAGATCTGGGTGCCTGTGCTTCAGCTATGAACTGAGTTTGGGAGCAGAACTTCTCAGTATCCTTTTTCTTTCTTCTAGATAAATCCATCACTCTGGAAATACCTATTTCCTACCCAGGTCCTACTTGGCCCTTTTTAAAACACTACCTAAATGTATGAAGAACAGTGCTGTGAGGCAGCTGGGGTCCTCAGAGCTGGGAATCACAGATTGTTTCCCCCCAAAAAGAAGTGGGCCACCATGAAGGGCTGGCCCCTCTAGAACCTGCGTAATGGATTTGTATGTGAGCTCAGTAGAGCAGCAAGATCACAACAAGATCATGTTTCACCATTATTTAGCTGTATGGGAAGTAAGCAACACTTTACAACAGTTATGTCTAGCTTTCTGAAGAGAAGAGAGAGCTGTCAGATTTGCTGGGTGTAGAAAGGATGGGAGTGGAGCACAGGAGCAGAGAATAGATGTAGGGTGAGTTGTGGGAAGAGGCCGTGCTGGGCCTGGGTGCTCATGGGCTTTTACAAAATGCGGCTGCCCCGAGAGTACCTCAATGAATGGAAATCACTTGCCTTCATGTCCTCGGAGACGCCGAGCCACCTGCTTATGGAGACTTACAAAGGTGAAAAATCACAACCAGTGCTTTGTTTCTACTTTATCTTACCTGACCCAAGCCCAGGATAAGGAGGTTACCCAGAAGTGGTGCTTCCAAAAGAGATGCTTTGGAGGACAGAGCAGGAAGAGGGGCAGGGTGCTCCTGGGAGGTCTTCATATTTTTCTGAAGTTACCTTTTAATATCAACACCACCATAACTCTCAAGAGTAGAGGCTTCCCACAGCTCCAAATATCAGAGTCATTAGCAGAATGAATTCAAAACTAATGCAGTTCCAACATAGATACTTTTAAAGGTAAAATCCTTCCAAAAATTTGGCCATTACTACCTTCCTGCCCTCTTCCCATTCTGGGCATACCATTCTGCTTTAGGCAATCCCTGTTTCTGCTAACCTTCTCCAGCAGTACAGAGGATAGGGGGCCAGTGTTTTAATGATCTGATGATTTGCCCTAAAGAAAATTGAGCTGTGTTTCTGGCCTTCTGTTTCTAAAAGACCACAAAAAGTTAGTGTTGGTCACTCAGAAAGATATTCAAAGAGCTGGGCATGGTGGCATACACCTGTAATCCTAGTATTTTGCAGGCTGAGACAAGAGGATTGCAGGTTCAATTCCAGCCTCAGCAACTTAGCAAAACCCCCTTCAATTTAGTGAGGCCCTGTTTCAAAATAAAACATAAAATAGGGCTGGGCTGTAGCTTGGAGGTAGAAGGTCCCTGGATTAAATCCCTAGTACCAAAAAAAAATTTTTTTCAAAGAAAGAATGAAGCAGTTGCTACCCCTAGAAGCCCCAGTTCTATGTCTGCATGTGAGAGAGGAGACAGAAGAGAGGAGAGAGGAGAGAGGGAGAGAGAGAAAGAGAGGGAAAGGAGACAGAAGAGAGGAGAGAGGGAGAGGAGAGAGGAGAGAGGAGAGAGGGAGAGGAGAGAGGAGAGAGGGAGAGGAGAAAGGGAGAGGAGACAGAGGAGAGAGGAGACAGAAGAGAGGAGAGAAGCACCAGCAGCTGCAGCTCCATGCACCACTGCACTTGAGTAAACCAGTTCCCTGGTGGTCCTTTAAAAAATGAGGTGCTTTCTAAAAGGGGGTGACAGCTTCCATGTTGGCAGCCCTCACCCCTTTCTTAGAGCACTGCTCTTTTGTTGCTATCCATTGGCTTGATACAGGGCCAGTTCAGCCAAGCAGACAGTCCCACTGTCATCAAAGCACTTTCTCTCCCTGGGTAGCTGAGTAAAGACAGGTGAGGGGCATGTCCGTGGGTGGGCTTCCTCTGTCCAGGCCCCTGGCCTCATCTGCTCCCTCCCCTGGCAACCTGCACTCCCCCCCCTGCTCTCCCCCAGTTATCCCTAACTGAAGCCAAGGAGCTGGCTAGGAAGTCGAGAGCCCTCACTCTGAGCCCCAGCACTGCTTCAGCCTCTGAATTATTGCTCGGATCCCAGACTCGGATCTTCTTTCCCTCCTGTAAAATCAGCCTGCACCTCTCCAAAGTGGTGCTGCTGAACCCATGCAAAGGGCCACCTCCCTTGGGCCCCTTAACTTTTAGGGTGGGAAATCCTTATAAAAGCCCCAACATGCCAGGCGTGGTGGTACACTCCTGTAATCCCAGTACTCAGGAGTCTGAGAAAAGAGGATCACAGGTTTGAGGCTAACCTCAGCAGCTTAGTGAGACCCTGTTTCAAAATGAAAAATAAAAAAGGGCTGGGGGCGCAGCTTGGGGATAGAATGCCCCTGCATTTAATCCCCAATACCAAAACAAAAGCCCCAGAAAACGCTGCTGTCAGCAATTATTAACCCTCATAAATCAAGCAGCCTCTATCCCAAGTCAATCAGACTCTCTTCTTGAAGCCTAGCTTCAGGCTGTGGACATGAGTGAGGAAAAAATAAAAACAGTAATTCAGAAAATATAAAGAAAGAGCCTCAAACTCCTGAAATGAATTTTATCTCCATGTTAAATGTAAAACAATACAAGAAGCTGAGTTTTATTTTTTAAAAAACTTTCAGGAAATAAAGTAAATCCCCAGGACAAGTTAGACTTGAACCTTAGTATCCTTGGCTGAGTTTTTGGTCTTTAGCTGATGGTCAGATAGCAAAAACAAAAAATCTCTAAAATAAACTCATTATTAGGCTTATGGCATCAATTCATTACAGTAGCTATTCACAACCAACTATTTCTCTTTTCTGGATCAAATTGAGGTTAGTATTCATTTCAGCCAATATATTTATTTCTTTTCTTCCCATTGAGAGGGACTTAATAAGAGTCATGTAAAGACCGTTTCCTTCTTGCACATACTTACTTACATGGTCCCTTGAGTGCCGCAACATACAGAGTTGGCCAAGGCTCCAGATGTCATGTGTGCTTCTACATCTGATTTCTCCTCCTTCTTTTTCTCCAAGTTACTTTTGGAATGGCAGATCTGGCTGAATAAGAGCCAAGAAATGTCTGTGCCCAAGATACAGACCCACACAGCCACGGGGACAAGGCTGGACTGTGTGGATTCTCATGGGACACGAACTACCGAGCCAGACCGACCTGTGTTTGGAATCTGACAGCACCGTTTAGTAAACCAGACTTGGGCTCTGTAGCCTCGTGCAGGTTCCTCAACGTCTCTGTGCCTCAGTCTTTGGTTAGAAATTGGAATGAGTACCTATGTAGTATAAAACCACACTTAAGTGTGGCAATCTCTGAGGGTTAAATCCGGTCACCCATATGAAATAGTTAGCACAGGGCCATGTATATGGCGAGCTTCTAATAGATGCTGGTTGGTGATGACAGTGGAGATGAAGATTAGAGAGAAACATCTATAAAACTAACTGAGAAGCACACGCTTGTGATCCCAGTACTTGAGAGGCTGAGACAGGAGGATCTCAGGTTCACAGCCAGCCTCCGCAACTTAGAGTTTCCACAACTTAGTGAGATCCTGTTTTAAAATAAAAAATAACATAAAATAGGGCTGGGGGTATATTTCAGAGGTAAAATGCACCTGGGTTCAATCCCAAATGCCACAAAAAAAAAAAAAAACCCTGGGAGTCAGAAGAGAGTTTTGTTTTTTTTTTGTTTTTGGGGGGTTTTTTTTGCGGTACTGGGGATTGAACTCAGGGGCATTCCACCTCCAAGCTATACCCCCAGCCCTATTTTTTATTCTTTATTTTGAAACCGAGTCTCACTAAGTGGCCGAGTGCCTCACTAAGTAGCTGAGGCTGGCCGCGAACCCGGATCCTCTGGTCTCAGCCTCCCGAATGCTGGGATTACAAGCGTGCACCACCACGCCCGGCTCCAGAAGAGAGTTTTGAGACCAGCTCTATACCTTCCTTGCTGTTTACCTTGAGAATTTAAGTTCTCCAAGCCAGTTTCTGTGCCTGAAAATGGGATCTAAATTGTGTATGTTTGGGCAAGCATGCTGCTGCAAATCTCAAAGCATTAACCCCAGTTGTCTGAGGATGCCACAGTTGTTTTAGAGCATCAGTGGGTCTGAGACAAGGGGATTAAATATCTTCCTAGACCATTTTGTATTCAAGAAAGGAGGAGTAGCAGAAACCTTTGCTGAAGATATGTCTCTGGTGTGAGGAAAACACTGACCCAGCTGGTCCCCTCAGCTCACGAGGCAAAGGACACCAGTGAGCAGGAAGACTCTTCTGGTTTCTGCATGGTTCTCATAGCTTCCACAGTCTCCGTGCATTAATTAGACTGAGAACCATTTTAATTTTTCTATGGAAAGAGTTTTTCAGAGCAAGAGTAAAGAGTTTGCTTCCAAGTTTTAACTATTAAAAGAAGGAAAACTGATCATGGTACATGGGATTTTCTGACTTTGGATAGAATTCTCCAAATTGGCACCTACTTTTGGATTCTCTCTTTTGAAGTTGGGAAGGTTCTACCAAAAGTTGGATGTGGAGATTTTGAAAGAGTTCCCTTTCTTTTACCATCTTGATTAGTGGTGTGGACAAGTCCAGACAAAACAAATATACAAGATATTTCAATTCTGTGTATTAAGGATGGGAAAGTATGGGGCGATCGAGTCTTTATCAGCTTGGAAATCTATGCACATTCTACACCACCAACTATTTCATACTGATAACTGTTGAAGACAGTTTTAGAAAAGGATTCCCCATACCAAAAAAGCATGCGAATAGAATGAGAGCAACAGAAAATATAAAACTACCATCCAAGAAGTCGTTTCCCGTGCTTATTGTCTTTTTAATTGGATGCCTATGAAATTTCAGGTTCAAGATTAGATTTCTTCTCTTGATAGCAGTATGAGGTTGCCACATTGTTAACTGGAGGGAGGGACAGATCCTTAGATTTGTTTTTTGTTTTGTTTTGTAATTCATTTGGGGCAGTGGCAAGAAATTAAAGGGGAGAAAAAAGGAAACTTTTAAGCTGTTGAGATTTAGTCATTGATATAGCCTTTGGAGTAAATTCATATTTTGCTACTCACTGCCTGGCCAGGCAAGAAATTATTTTGTTTGGATCTGAGTAGCAATTTGGGGGAGGGGGGATCGTATTGACGGTAATAGCTTGAAACATGAAATTGTTTTTATTCCCAGCTTGGAGAAATTGCAGGGCACTTTTGTTTAAGCAATCCTTTCGACTCCAGTCTGAATACAAATGGAATACCAAAACCATTGGGCACATTCCCCCTTATCTCCTACCCAGAGACTGATTTTATTACCATAATTGCAGGTTTGCCTGGCTCTTGGCAGTCTCTCCCCTCCAAGACCCTTAATAGCCTTGCAAAGGATTGTTGCTGCTCAGTCATTCTGTCTGCACACAGTCCGGTTTGGCACTACTAAGGAGAAAGGCTATGTCTCCAAGACTGAGCTCTGCTGCCCTGCCTGGTTGGTTCTGCACCACCCAGCCATGCTCTCCATCTCCACTTCTCCTTCCAGGGCTCCATGTGGGTCCCAGGAGCCATTACTCTCCAGCTACCATCTGTTCCAGCAAACAGCAATGACACAAGATATGTCATGTGTTCCTTTTCTCCCTTCTCTTTTTTTCTTTTTGGGCAATTACTTTTTTTATATATATAATTTTTTATTTTTATTCATACATTGCAAGCATACATCTTTGTTAGGTACAAATTGATAATGATATATGTGCTCACGATTCTCATTTGACCCCTTCCCCAAATTCCCACCCCACTCCCTCGCCCTCCCTCCCTCTCAAGTTCAGTTTAGTGAGTAACCTTGATATATATATTAGTGTGCTCCCCGCCCCATCCAACCCCTACGGTTAAATCAACTTCTTTGCTTTCAAGGGTCTCTCCTTTTTCATCTGGAAGACCCTCTTATGGGCAATTACTTAAAAGCCCTCTATTTATAAATGAGTAAGAGATATCTACAAGACTAATGAACTTCATCAAGATGTATGATTACAATGCACCAATAAAATTAGTAAATAAATAATTTTTTTAAAAAGACTAAACACAGGCAGTAGCATGGGATAAATGGTAGTGCCATGGGATGTGCCCTTCGGTGCAACAGGCAAGAAAGTTGCATTTGCCCTTCTGCGGTCTACATAATACTCTCTTGGCAGGTCACCCTCTTGACCATGTACCTGGACCTTTGAAAATCATAGCCTGGAGCCAGGTGTGGTGATGCACAACTGAAATCCCAATAGTTGGGAGATTGAGACAGGAGAATTACAAGTTTGAGGCCAGCCTCAGCAACTTAGTGAGGCCCTGTTTCAAAATAAGAAATAAAATAGGGTTGGGGGTATAGCTCAGAGGTAGAATGCCCCTGAGTTCAATCCCAAGTCTACCCCCCCCCCCAAAAAAAATCACAGCCCAGGACTACCACTGACTGGGTAACTTCCTTTGAGTGTCTAAATGAGCAGGATTCAAATCCCCTACTCCATAAAAGGAAGAAGCCCCTTGTCTCAGGGATAGGCACCCCCATGCAACTTGGCAGAGGTCTCAGAAACTCTTCAGATGTTGGGTCAGGGCAAAACTGAGAACGCATCTGCCCAGGACATCTTGCGCTGATTACTTGGAGCGCATGTTTCTGATTCATTTGCACATAACTCATCCAGAGGGTGTTGCAAGAGCTATGTGATGGCCAAAAGAACCTAGTAAGTCTTTTATTATATTTTTAAGACAAGTTTCTCTACGTTGATTGTCTCTCAGAGCCAAGAAGCTGCATTCTTCCAAACCCATGATCGACCTCAAAAGTAGACTTTGTCTATCCAAAGAACAAGTTCTAACCATAGCTCTGGGACTACCTGCTCTGACCCTGGGGCGGCCTGGACTATGGGAGGAGTGAACATCATGGTTGGGGAAGTCTGGTCTTGAGCAGCTCATGCTCTTATCTCTGCACACCCTGTGATACTCAGCCCACCACCAGCTCCCGTGGCCTCCGCTCCCTTGGTCTCACAGGGGGGCCACACTTCTATCACTTAGGTTTGGTTTGTTTTCGCAATGCTGGGAATTGAACCCAGGGGCTTTCTACCTCTGAGCTACAACCCTAGCCTTATTTTATTTTTTATATTGAAACAGAGTCTCACTAGGTTGCTGAGGGCCTCACTAAGTTGCTTAGGCTTGCCTCAAACCTGCAATTCTCTGTCTCACCCTCCCAAGTACTGGAATCCCACCACACCTGGCTATCACTTAGCTTTTGAGAGGCAGTGTGGCGAAGTTGGTAAGAGAATGGGCTCTGCAGTCGGACTCCCAAAGTCTACCACTTCCTAGTTCTGGGATCTGATGCAAGTTGTTAATGTGTGTATGTCAGCCTCCCTATCCATTGCTATCTAGCAACCTCCCCAAAACTTAACAGCTTGAAGCAATGACCATTGGATTGTTAATGGTTCTGTGGGTCAGGCCTTGAGCAGGGCTCAGAGGGGAAAGCTTGCTGAGTCACTGGGGGAGACCCAACTGAGGCTAAAGGATCTAAGATGGACCCTGCCACATGACTGACACCTCGGAGATGGAAACCAGCTGAGGTGCCTCAGATCCCTGCCACATAAGCTGCCTCTTTCCACGCTCTCTGCACACTCAGTGATTAGGGCTGGGCTCCCTTACATACCAGTAGGAACATTCCAGAAGAAAGAAAACGGAAGCTGCTCCGGGCATGATGGCATATGCCGTGCCTGTGATCCCAGTGCTTGGGAGGCTGAGATGGGAGGATCACAGGTTCAAGACCAGCCTCAGCAACTTAGCAAGACTTACAGCAACAACCTAGAGGGACCCTGTTTCAAAACAAAATAAATAAATAAATAAAATAAAATAGGGCTAGGGATGTTGCTCGGAGGTAGAATGCCCCTGGGTTCAATCCCCAGTACAAAGGAAAGAAGGAAGGAAGGAAGGAAGGAAGGAAGGAAGGAAGGAAGGAAGGGAAAAGAAAAAGAAAATGGAAGCTGCATGACCCCTTAAGACCTTTCACAGTGTCACTCCAATCCATTTGACTGGGCAAAGTGACTCAGCAGGCCAGCCTAGGTGGAAAAGGAGGAGAAATTGATTCTACCAGTTAATGGGCAGAGTGACAAACACACAGGGATAGGAGGTTGCTATGAGGACTAAATAAACTCATTAGGCAGAGAACAGTGCCTGTTAGTTATGCCCAGTGTCATGTTTTATTACAGTTATTCTAGCACTACTTCAAGAACAAAGTACACGTTTACCCCTTGAATTAAAGGCTTCTCAGCAACTGAGTCATCAGTAATCAGGAACCCTCGTAATACTTGTTTCCTCCCAGCCTGAGGCCATGTTCCATCTAGTCGTGGAATTCACGTGGGGCCTCTTGGATGTCTGCCCATCTCTATCACCATGCAGTCTCAGCTTTCTCTCACAAGGGATATAGCCACCATTTCTCTTGGCTCTCTAGGACTTTCTTCCAAGGGTCACATAGCTTGGAGGCTGCTGACTCCACACTGACCCTGGCTGTTCTGAATTCTTCAGGTCACCATCGAGGTGGTGGATGGTCCTGACTCTGAAGCAGAAAAAGACCAGCATCCGGAGAATAAGCCCAGCTGGTCAGTCCCATCCCCCGACTGGCGAGCCTGGTGGCAGAGGTCGTTGTCTTTGGCGAGGGCAAACAGCGGGGACCAGGACTACAAGTACGACAGTACCTCGGATGGCAGCAACTTCCTCAGTGCCCCCAGGGGGTGGGACCCTCCGGCTCCAGGCCACCGGACCCTTGAAACCAAAGAGCAGCCAGAATATGGTGAGTTTACCGCCCAGTAATGTACACTTTGAGGGGAGAATAAATGAGGAGGACGAGGCCTCAAGGACGTGGAGCCAAGCAAAACCCATTTACAGCATGTGGCTTTGGTGTTCTTGAGCACTTCATAAAGGCTCTGGCCCACGGAAGTCCCAAGGAGGCAGCAGCAGCCACATTCTTTTGGAAAGACTATAATTTTAAAATCATACCAATTATCGTAGGAAAGGATGTTTTAGGGTCTTTGGAGTTCTTCCTGTCTGTTCTTCCCCAAAATTTTTAGTTTTATTTCTAAAAATGAAGAAATCAAGACAGGCGTGGTACTTGGGAGGCTGAGGCAGGAGGATTGCAGGCTCCAGGTCAGCCTGAGCAATTTAGTGAGACCCTGTTTCAAAATAAAAAGAAAAGGTCTGGATGTGAATTCAGAAGTAGAATACCCTAGAATTCAATCCCCATATTAAAATAAAAAAATTCATCAAACTAACTTCCTTGTATTTTTGCTGTAGACATTCTTATTGAAATCAATTTAATAAAAGAGATACTTATGGCTGCTTCCTTTGACTAGGCAACTGTGCCATGTTTTATATTCGCAGTAGAGTGGGCCTTGGGAATCCATATGAAGGTGTGTCACAGGTTGTCAAATAAGTCCCCCCTCCCAATAAGTTTAAGACCCTAAATTGAGACTTCTAGTTTCCCCTGTTTCTAGAGCAGGAAGGTTAAAGTAACAAACTACTTCCAAATTCAAGGACCTAAAATACTATAAGTTCATTTCTCGCTTGAGACAAGATGGAAGACAACGTAGGGAGACACAGCTCCACTCAGGGATCCTGCCTCCTCTTTCCATCTTAGAGCTCCACCAACTGTTAGATCCAGAGTCACTTCCTGGACTCTCTGCAATCAGCTGGTAACCAGGCAAGAAGAGGGCACATAGGCTCCTAACCCCTCCGCCCGGGGGTGATACACATTGCACCTATTCAAATTCTAGTGGCAGACCTGGTCTTGTGGCCCCATGCAGATGCAAGCATGCTGGGGAATATATTCTGTGTCCAAGAGAAAGAGGAAACAGTTTTTATAAGCATCCAGGCAGCCTTAGTGTGTGATAAGAATATTTGAATGTTTCCAGGTGTGGTGGCACGCATCTGTAATCCCAGTACTTGGGAGGCTGAGACAGGAGGATTACAGGTTGAAGGCCAGCCTAAGCAACTTAGCGAGACTCTCAGAAACTTAGTGAGACCCTGCATCAAAATATAAAATAAAAAGGGCTGGGGTGTAGCTCGGAGGTAGAATGCACCTGGGTTCAATCCCAAGAAAAAGAAGGAGAAGGAAGAGGGGGAGGAAGAGGAGGAAGGGGAGGAGGAGGAGGGGGAGGAGGAGGGGTAGGGGAGAGGAAGGGGAGGAGGAAGAGGAGGAGGAAAGAAGGATTGATATTTTCCACTTGCACTCAATCACCATGATGCTCTTGAAACTTCACCATCAACAGACTTAAAAGGGAATAGTAGCTGATGGTGAAATTGAGGATGACTTGTACCATTTAACCCATTTTTCCACAGAAAAACAAGTTATAGATTGGAGAGTCGTTTCTATCCATTAATCGATGACTCTAGGCAACTTCCAAAACAGCAAGACAATTTTTCTTCCAGCCACATCATTCAATTGTTCAACTAACATTTATCGAGAGGATGTCTTGGGTCTGACGCTGTGCCAGGTGCTGGGATCCAAACACAAGCAAGGCTCAGTCCTTCCCTACAGAGGGTCTCTCGCCCATCTATGGACAAAGGGAGAGAAATAGCTGAGAGGGCAAAATAGTATCACAATGGAAATACATATCAAATGCTAATGGAGCAAAAAGAGAATGCATACCCCTCCAGCCAGCAGGCTGGTAAAGCCTGGAGGATGTCTTATTTATCTATTTCTAAGAAGGACTGGGGACAGTAGCCAGGAGTTACATCCCCAGGATGTAACCAAGTACATGCCATGCAGGAGGCCCCCTCAGTCAGTCAGCTTTATGAGGCAGATACTCCATTTCACAGATGGGAAAACAAAGCCAGGAGAAGTTAACTTGAACTTGGAGGATCAAGACCCGAGATTCAACCAGGCAATCTGGATCCAGAATTTACACTTTTCTACCTTTCTAGAGGTGGGGGGATAGCACATTCCTTAGGACAGTGGAGTGGATCTAGATATGAACCTTAGACTGGAAGGTAGGGATGGGAGGAAAAGACCTGGATCATTGAATGAGAGAAACACAGAGACTCTCTGGGTGCCTCCTGGGATTGCACAGGATTGGTGGTTTAACCTGTTTGCTCAGCCCAGAGAGAATATTGTTTCTAAGAGGGAGCTCAGACACTTGACATCAGAATCCCTCGGTTGCATATTTTAAAAATGTCAATCCTGAGTCCCAGCTGTGTCTTTTTTTTTTTTTTTTTTTTTTTTGCGGTACTGGGGATTGAACTCAGGGGCATTCTACCTCCGAGCTACACCCCCAGCCCCTTTTTATTCTTTATTTTGAAACCGAGTCTCACTAAGTTGCGGAGTGCCTCACTAGGTAGCTGAGGCTGGCCTCGAACCCGGATCCTCCGGTCTCAGCCTCCCGAATGCTGGGATTACAAGCGTGCGCCACCACGCCCGGCTCCCAGCTGTGTCTTTCCACCAGTGGTCCTCCAGGTGTGGCCGCCTGCACCAGCAGCACCTGGGGATGTGATGAAAATGTAAATCTGAAAGCTCCATTGCAGCCCTACATAAGCAAGTACTCTAGGGCAAGTCCTGGAAATCTCTATTTGGTTGGGGTGGGGGAGTGTTTCTGTTTTGTTTTGCTACTGAGGGTTAGACCCAGGGGCATTCCACCTCCACGCTACACCCCCAGACCTTTTTTCATTTTTTTATTTTGAAACAGGGTTTCACTAAGTTGCTGAGGATCTCACTAAGTTGCTGAGGCTGGCCTTAAATCTGCAATCCTCCTGTCTTAGCCTCCCAAGTACTGGAATTACAAGTGTGTGCCACCATGCCCGGCTAGAAATCTATACTTGAACCAGCCCTGCAGGGGAATCCATCCACTGTTTGAGATCAATTGTTCTCAACATTTCTGCTCATTATACTCACCAGTGGAAGTTTTTATACTCCTGATGCCTAGCCTTCTCATCAAACCAATTAAATTGGGATCTCTACAGCTGGGTCCCAGGCATCACTGACTTTTAAACTTGGTAAGTTGGAGGCCACTGCTATCCATTTCCTGAGTCCAAAGGTATAGGAGTGAGACCTGGAATCTGTCTGTGCTTCTTTCTTTGTTTTTTCCAATCAAGGTCACCAGCTGACGCTCATGCTGACTCAAGTTGTAAAGACCACTGCTATAAACAACCTCCTCATCTAAAGCTTTTACAATAGAGTCCACCCTGCTGAATTCATGAACATTAAGAATGTCCCTTCGAGCTAGGCACAGTGGCACATGCTTGTAATCCCAGTACTTGGGTGACTGAGACAGGAGGATCACAGGTTCAAGGACAGCCTCATCAAATAGTGAGACTCATCAACCTAGCGAGAACCTGTTTCCAAATAAGAAATAAAATCGGGCTGGGGATGTAACTCAAAGGTAGAATGCCTCTGGGTTCGATACCCAGTACCACACACACACACACACACACACACACACACACACACACACACACACACAAAATAGTCCTTTCCCTTTCAGTCTTGCGGACAGGATTTGACAGGATTTGCTTCTACCAGGGCAGTTACTGGGTGGCTTCAGCCATTCTCCCCCAGCTTAAAAGACCTGGACCTGGGTGCCATGCAGGTCGCTGTGTCAGGATGTCACAGCGTCCTGGGCCATCAGGAAGCTCCCACCTTCATTGATTCTTAGTAACACCCCCTCATTAAACAAGATATCAGGATCGTACTTTATAAAGAAAACCTTGTCCCTTCCGCACCTCTAAAGCAGTGCTTCACAGACGTTAGTGCACCTAAAAATAACCTGGGATATTTTAAAAATGCACCTGTGGGCCAAGCGTGGTGGCACAGGCTTGTAACCTCAGTACTTGAGAGGCTAAGACAAGAGAATTGCAAGTTCATGGTCAGCCTCAGCCTCTGTAACTTAACGAGACCCTGTTTCAAAATAAAAAATAAAGAATAGGACTGGGGATGTGGCTTGGAGGTAGAATGTCCTGGGTTCAATCCCCAGTACTGGGAAAACAAGTTTTTAAATGCGCCTTTGAATAGAGGGCCAGTGCAGGAGCCCAGGGGAGTTGTCTGCCGTGGCCCTCGGACCACACAAGCACATTGCAGACTTTCTGTGGTACTGGCAGGACTAGTGCGTGGTTACTACTCAGAATAGTTCCAGGAATATGGTTTTCCCAGCATGAGCTGAGAATTTCATTTTTATTTTAATCAACAAGAAACTACGGAGCAGCTTCTCAGTGTTTATTCTATGTTGGGTGCTGGAGGCGGGGTTCCGGGGAAAGAACACACCACCTTGGAAGGCGAGGTTTGTGCATCAGCAAAGCAGTGCGGCCGCTGTGCCTCAGTGCTTGTTGACTGATCTGAGACAGGCTAAAATGCCGCAGGAACTGTGGATGAGGAGATTTGTTTTTAGTGTGTGTGTGTGTGTGTGTGTGTGTGTGTGTGTGTGTGTGTGTTTTACTGGGGATTGAACTGTACCCAGTGGCATTCTACCTCTGAGCTACATCCCCAGGCCTTTTTATTTTCGTTTTGAAACAGTCTCACTAGGTTGCTGACGGTCTCGCTAAGGCCTCAAACCTGCAATCCTCCAGTCTAAGCCTCCTAAATACTGGGCTGACAAGAATGCACCATCACCTGTGGTGAGGAGGTAGATTTTTGAAGTTTGGATTGTGAATAAGAGTATTTTTACGAATCCTAGATGAAATAAGACAAAATGGCAACTATGGGATGGGGGAGGAGTTATAAAATATAGCAGAAGATAGACCTCATTGGATATGATGGAAGCACATGATGTGATCATGCCGTAGGTCACTCAGCTGTGGAGAGTATGTGCTTGAGGTACTGCATTTTAAATCCATCCTGTGTGGAGACTTCAGGTATCCAGGGCAAAGAGAACCTAAATAAATACTTCTCTGTCTAATGGTAGCAGATCATTCTCAAAATCATTATTAATGAAGCTAGGTGAGCTTATTGATACCTTCATCCTAGCTCAGTTCATTGAAATTCTGTAACTGGTCATGTCCTATTTCAAACCAGGTGTGGTGGGAGGGTGAGACAGGAGGATGACAAGTTCAAGGCCAGCCTCAGCAACTTAGTGAGACCCTGTATCAAACTAAATTAAAAAAAAAAAAAATTAAAAAGGGCTGGGGTTGTAGGACTCATAGGACTCAGAGGTAGAATGCCCCTGGTCTCAATTCCCAGTACTAAAAAAAAAAAAAAAAAAAAGTTTTCACAGTAATGTTAAGTTATGGCCACATCAAAGAGTGCCTTAAAGGAGGAGTCCGACCTGGGCTCCTAGAATTCCAGGATGAAGAACAGGATATGCTGTGGGCAGACAGAACTCGGATCTAATCCCAGCTCTGCTGAACCCGAGCTGTGTGATCTTAGCAAGTACCTTACCCCCAGTGAGCCTTGGTTTCCTTACCCACAAAAGGAGGATGTTGCCACGTACCTCCCAGGGTGACTGCAGGAGTGAGTGTAGCCACTGCCAGCCAGTCTCACTGGTGCAGGTTTGTCAGTGGCCAAGTCAAGACCCAGGTCAATCAGTCACCTGACACTTTGCTGGGCCACAGAACCCTACTGCTCTGAACCTGGAAAGGACTGCTTTGTGGTTTCAGATGGCATCCCTGAAACCCGGCTCTCATCCACTGCACTTTGGGGGTCCTTTGCTTCCCTCCTTGAGCTCTTTGATGTCACAGATAGGGGCTGTGAAAATACCATATAAATGCTCCCAGGTTTTTCCCGTTATCTTTGCAATTCTTTCAGCTGATGTTCATTTTCTGCTCTGAGTAATACTTTCTGGTAGGTGAGCAAATAATAACAAGTTTGTTTTATTACTGTTGCCCTCAAAACTTGATCCCAATCACAAATTCCCTTTCTGTCCTTTGACCACCTGAAATGCACAGTACAGAATTTCCCAAGAACGTCCCTTGGGGTGTCGGTCTGGACCAGCGTGTGGTGGAGGTGTCACCGAGCTGGCAGGCATGCTCTCCTAGGAGGTTGTTTCATTCACTGCTAGCCTTGGTAGAAATGATTAATCACATGACTAAGTTCCGTGTGTAATTTTAAGGAATCCATATAAAAAAATGTCTAAAAACTACAGCTTTGTGAGTACTACAAATAAAGACATGGAGAAGCCACTTAGTGGGAGAATAAATCCTTGACAGTTCTAGAGTCCAAAAATTAGTTAGAGAGGACAATTTAGGGGGGTTTTGTGGTGCACTTGTAACAGTTTTTGCTGTTTAAGAAACCACTCCCCCAATTTGGAGGGGGCACTGGGGATCGAACCCAGATACATTCTACCACTGAGCTATACCTCCAGCCCTTTATTTTAAAATTTGAAACAGAGTCTCACTAAGTTGCTCAGAGTCTGCTAAGTTACTGAGCTGGTCTCAATCCTGTGATCCTCCTGTCTCAGCCTCCCAAGCACTGAAACTACAGGCACACACCACCATGCCCAGCACCGCTCTCAAAATTTAGCAACTTTAAAGAACAAAACGGTTCTTCCTTTTGAGTCTGTGGGGTGTCTGCACTATTCATCTGGGCTGGCCTGGCTTGGCTGAGGCTGGACGTCTCCAGTGGCCTTGTTCACAATGCGGGCACACCAGCCAGACAGCTGGGATGCTGAGGTAGCCGGGGTCTCTCCCCACCTTCTCCCTTGGCCTCCAGGAGGCTGGCTGGGCTCTTCACTTGGTGATGGGAAGTCTTTGAACGGGCATTTCGCCAGCTTTGGATTACATTATATTTACTATTATCCCATTGGCCGAAGCGTGTCACGTGGTCCATCCTGGGATCAGCATGCGTGAGGATTAACCAGGGAAGTGGACATGGAGAGAGGAAATATGGGCATCAATTTTCGTGTAATCTGACACAGTATTAGCATTTACTCACTTAGATCCAAGAAACCAAAGCCAGAAATGAACCTCACTCAGAGATATGAATGTAATCATACGTGTAATGCTAAACATCTCAACATTTAGACACAGTTCCCCCAAATAGCTCTTTATGTTACTGCAATGGGGAGTTAAAACTACAAGAGATTTCTGGATGGCTGAGGCCACTTTGCAGGACACCCTTGGCATCTTTGGATTTTTTGAAGTGGCTACTATTATTCTCATTGTAGTTTCCATCGTAATGTAGGTCGGAGTGATGGGGACATGCATGCACACAGCACTCGGGGGGCTCCCTCCAGCTCCCCCCACACTCCCTCTTCTTCCCCATACATCTTTGGATTTTGTCCTGTGCTGACGCCCACTCCACAGGTGATGTGAATTCCACCTGTATGATTTAATAAGCTTTCTTTAAACTTACCTAACCTCTCCCTTTATGTGTATAATAACATTCTAGCCTTCCTTGTGACATGGTTTGGTATCGGGCGCCCCAGGCTGAGCCCTCAGCCATGAGGCCCCAATAAAAGACGCCGGCTAAATGCTACTGGTTCGAACCACTTTTATTATATC
>PVLC010006936.1:43123-66276 GCA_004027655.1 Graphiurus murinus
CCCTCTCTCTAGCAACCCGTCTTCCACTAGTAACCCACAAACTTTCTTCCCAGGACTTCCCCAGCAACCCGGCCAACCTCTTCCCAACCGCTTCTTCTTCCCAACCAATTCCTCCCAGAACTTCTCCCAGCAACTTCCCAGCCCAGCAACTTCCCAACCAGCCTTTCCCCAGCAGCTCTTTCAGCCGCACTTTCAGCCGTGCTCTTAGCCGTGCTTTTAGCCGTGCTCTTAGCCGCGTTTTCTCTATGCGAGAGGTGGAGGTTTTTATACCTGCACCGGGTCTAAGCCACGAGGTGTCTCATACAGCTCTCACCTGGCCCGGCCACGAGTCGGGCGTGCTGGTGCATGCGCTCTGGCGTGGCACAGCCCTAGAATGTTTATCCGGCAGCGGCTTCTGGCACTCTGCCAGGCGCCATCTAAAGGTGAGGTCTAGCCCGCGGAACTAGGCCCCCGACAGTTTGGGTTCCTTTTGGCAAAGCCTGGCCTCCTGGTGGGTGCAGGACATGAGGAGATGTGCACATGCGCCATAGCTACTGAACCTGGGTGTGCCCAGGGGGCAGCAACTGCCCTGCTGAGTGATTTCTGCCTCTGGAAGCAACTGGTCTCCCCAGGCGTACTGGGTGCATGCCTAATAAAAGATGGTAGAGATGGAGGAGGCTAATGCTGGGGAACGAGGCCCAGTGCCCCCTACTACGAAGCAGCAGTTTCACACATCTCCTTGACTGTGCAGTTAGAAAACCATTTTTAACAGAAATTCAAAGTTTAGAAAAAAAAATTGTGAGAGGGAAGGAAAATGGCTGAGGTCTCTGGGGACAGGTGAGTTAAGAGAAAAATCTCCATTCACTTATGGAAGAAGATGAATTGGGAAACACCTACACACACACACACACACACACACAATCATGTGCACCCACAAGTGCACACACACGTACACACTGATTCTGCTCAAGGTGGTGAAGGGGCTTAGTGCCCAGTGTTTGCCTGAGGACTGTTCAGAGTCGGTGTCGCGTAAGCAGCAGCCTGGAGGAGGCCAGGGATCGAGCTCAGGTAGAAGCACGTGTGAATCACGTACGTGCCAGGCCACAGGTTAACAACCACCGTGACCTGTTAGGGATGGAGGGGACGACTGACCTGCAAGGTGCAAGCTTGTAGCCCGTGCTTGGTACCCAAAGATGTGCTAAGGCTACTGGAGGATGTGGGTAAACCTGGAGAAATTATTGCAGAGTGGAAGCGTTGCAAAAAGAGCCATGCTTTAGAGAGGAAGGGCACAGGAATAGGAGAGCCTGGACAAGTCCTCAACTGCTCCAAGACATTCCTTTACTTCTAATAAGAGAACGTCAGTGTTGATAATGCCCAGGCTTCTCCCACGTCTCCCATTCCCGGCTGCACCCCGCCCCACCACCCGCCACTCACACAGCCTGGTCTGCTTCCCTTTTTCCACACCATTCATCGACTTCTGACCCACTATAAGTTACTTACTTTTGTGTTTATTGACTGTTGACTTCCTTTTCTTACTAAAATATTAGTGCCACCAGGCCAGGGATCTTTGAAATTTTTTTTAATGCTGTATCCCACATATCTAGAATTATGCCTGACATATAATGAGGGATTAATTAATATTCATTGGATACAGGTTTAGTGATGACCTCAAAGGACATCTCTAGCTTTATCCTTAATGTATTAGTTATCTACTGCTATATAACAAACACTCAAATTTGCTGGCTTGAAACACAGTAGTTTATTATTTGTCAAGATTTAGTGGCTCAGGAGTTCAGGCGGGGCCCCTGGCAGCCCCTTTACTCTTGATGGCTGCATTTAGTTGACTGCTGGGAAGTCCTAGTAGGATCAGAAAAGCTGTGCTCGCATGTCTGGGGTGCTCATGTAGATCTTCTTTCCAAATAGTTATTTAATTCACAGGTTTAGCCTGAGCTTCTTTCATAGTAGTTGGATTCCCCAGAGCAAAAATTGGAAGCTGCCAGGTCATATGGTCAAGGCCAGCCTAAATTCACTTCTCTTTCCCCTCCCCCTTCCTCATCCTCTTCTTTCTTCTCCTCCTCCTCCTCTTCCTCCTCTCCCCCCACCCCATAGGGAGGGAATTGATGATGGTCACCTTTGGAAATAGCCTAGCATATTATCCCATGCTCCCTTGTTCTGCAAAAGGTATGCTTTCTCAGTAAGCACTTCCTGGGCACATTCCAGGGGTCAGGTCCCAGCCATGTACTGATCACCACAGCGCCCAAACCTCCCTGTCTGCACAAAACCGAACCCCCAAAACGAGCCCTGGAGCTGTAAACCTTTTAGCTCCCGCTGGCAATCTGGTCCCCTCCAACAGTGGGAACAGCGGAAGTGGACAATTGGCAGGTGGTCTGACGGGGGACTTACGGGCTCTCTGGGCAAGGTTGATGACCATTTCCCTGGCTCCCTTCCAGATTCCACAGACGGTGAGGGTGACTGGAGTCTTTGGTCTGTCTGCAGCGTCACCTGTGGGAATGGCAACCAGAAACGGACCCGGTCTTGTGGCTATGCATGCACTGCAACGGAATCCAGGACCTGTGACCGTCCAAACTGCCCAGGTGAGTTTATGGGCCCATGGGCTGTGAGTCCAAGTTCAAATGAAAGCCTTCTAATTTAAAGACATTTAGAAATTGTCTTTTTAAGCAGGGCATGGTGGCATACATGCCCTGTACAACTCAGTATCTGGGAGGCTAAGACAGGAGGATCACAGGTTCAAGGACAGCCTCAGCAAGTAGTAAGACTCTCAGCAACCCAGCAAGACCATGTTTTAAGATAAAAATAAAATAGGGCTGGGGGTATAGCTCTGAGGTAGAACACCCCTCAATTTAATCCCCAGTACCATACACACACACATACACACAAAGGATAGCCATTTTCCTGGTTATGACTTCTGACCAGGGCCAGGGCCGTAGCTCAGTAGTGGAGCACTTGCCCAGTATTCATGAAGCCCTGGGTCCAATCCCCAACACCTCCAAAAAGAAAGACTTCTAACCAGAATGAGCCAATCAGAGACACTTAATGCACGAAAAGATGGATTTTCCGAGTCTCATACACCAATGCAGCAGCCAGTGATCTGAAGGACGATGCCACATTGTATTTCCTTCATTTAGAGGAGAGACTCTGGTAACTTTGAGACTCGGATGTGGGCTTGTTATGACTTGAAGAGACATTTATGACATAAAAAGGAAGCCAGGATGAGAGGGTCAACAGCCATCTGTAGAAAAACCACCCAGCCAGCCT
The DNA here is from genome assembly GCA_004027655.1 of Graphiurus murinus. Lineage (NCBI taxonomy): Eukaryota > Metazoa > Chordata > Mammalia > Rodentia > Gliridae > Graphiurus > Graphiurus murinus. The sequence continues at coordinate 46,379 of PVLC010006936.1, forward strand.
GTCGTCGCTACCTGAGATGCCCAGGGCTCCCCAGGGAGCAAACTGGGCAACTTAGCATATAATCATGGCTTTCTACAGCAATGCTTTAAAAATTAAACCAAGGGCAGATGTGGTGAAGGCTGTATTGAGAGCGAGCAATAATTGTGACTCTCATGGTGGTTGTCAACTATGACCAATGGCCCAAGATCAGACTTTGACCTTTCGTATGACCCACACATTTTCTTTATATTTTATTAGTGCATTGCAATTATACATCAGAGTGAGGTTCAATGTGACACAAACATGCATGCACACAGCTGTTGGTGTCTTTCTTTCCTCATCCCACCCTGCTGCTCCCTTCCATATATTGTTATCAAAATTAGTAGCAATCCCTTCATACATTATCATAGTATTATTTGAACTGTTTCCTTCCTCAATCCTCCTTTTTCTCCTCCCCAGTCTTCTCCCAATCCCTTCCCACTTTCGTATTGGTGTTCGTTCCACATTATTGAAAGTCTCCTGTTTTCTCTGTAGCTTCCAGATATGAAAGAAAACATACCAACATACCACCCTTGACTCTCTGAGCCGGGCTGATCTCATTTAGCATGATATTCTCTAGTTCCATCTATGGAGATCATTATGGAGGTTCCTCACAAAACTAAGAATGGAACCACCCTATGACCCAGCTATACTACTCCTCGGTATTTTTCCCAAAGAATTAAAGTCAGAATACTATAGCAGCACAATTCACAATAGCTGAATTATGGAACCAACCCAAGTGTCTGTCAACAGATGAAGGGATAAAGAAAATGTGGAGGCCGGGCATGGTGGCACATGATTGTAATCCCAGCATTTGGGAGGCTGAGACTGGAGGATCTGGGTTCACGGCCAGCCTCAGCTACTTAGCGAGGCCTTCCACAACTTAGTGAGACCCTGTTTCAAAATAAAGAATAAAACAATAAGGCTGAGGGTGTAACTGGGAGGTAGAATGCCCCTGAGTTCAATCTCCAGTACCACAAAAAAAAAGAAAAAGAAAATGTGGTCTATACACGTGACGTAATTCTACTCAGCCATAAAGAAGACCAGTACATTTAAAGGGTTAAAAAGAAAAGGAGGAGGAGAAGGAACCAAGACCATAAGTAATTGACAAAGCCAAAAATCTATGCTCTCTGACCTTTTCCACATAAGCTTACCAACTCTCAGACTATAGTTTACTGCTTGTTGCCATTGCCAGGCAGACGGCCGGCCCACAGTAGACCTGTCAGAAAGCCACAGATTCCAAATGGTTTCTTCTGAAAGACCCCACCCCCACACCCCAACCTCCTTTCATTCTCACTGGGAATGAAGCAGAAGTGGAAGCACAAAGGGAAGGGAGGGAGGGAGGATGTGTGTTAGCAAAAGGGCAGGCATAGAAAATGGGGCTGAAATGTTAGAAGTCATGGTTCTGGCTCCACATCAGCCATGCAGATCAGAAAAGGGGAGCCACTGTCAAGATGGTTTTCCTGGCCTTTTCCCCCGCCCATGAAAATGAGCTGAGTTGAGGTCTATTGAGTGGCCCATTCACTCATTTCTTTTTCTCATCTGTCCTGGCTTTGGGGTAGGTGGGAATAATAACTAATAATAACAAGAGGGGGAGGAAGAGAAGGACAAGAAGAACATAAGGAAAGAAGAGAAGGAAAAGATGAAGTAAAAGATAAAGATGATGAAGATAAGGAGAAGAAGCAAAAGACAATGAGATTGGTGATTGGCGGGGGGTTATGGTGGCTCAGTGGTAGAGAGCTTGCCTAGCAAGCGGAAGGAAGGAAGGAAGGAAGGAAGGAAGGAAGAAAGGAAGGAGAAGGAGGAGAAGGAGGAGCTGAAGGGAAAAGATGATGATAGAGAGTACACAAAAACTTAAGTATCAATCAAGTTTCTACGATTTTATGTGTATTATTTCATCTAATCTTCACAAATGCATAATGAAATGGGTATTTATTATACTCACTTGGCACCAATAGAAAATGAGGCACAGTACCTGCAGCAGGGGATCCATATGGAGTTTGAATCCAGGCAGTGTGATTTCAGAACCATGTTCTTAGCCATTAAACCTTCCTCCTCCACCAGGAAGGAGCTCCTGCTTAGTCACACGTGGGCACAGACGGCACTGAGTGTCATCCAGACCCACGGTGGCACATTGAGATTTCTTGGCAGGGGAAGGCTCTTCTCTTCCACCATCTTGAATGCTTCTTTCTTGTTTTCTGGCACTGCAGAGAACAGTGTAGCCAACACCCCCATTCACTCATTTCTTTTTCTCATCTGTCCTTGCCCTTCTCCCATTCTCAATGCCTCTCTGCTCCTGGTGGATCCAGCTTCCCAGGGCTCCCCTGGAAAGGGAGAGCTTTCCTTTTGCAAGGTCTCTTTCCTTATTTGCTTTGTTGGTTCTCAGCTTTACTGGGAAGAATCATGGATCAGACAAGGTCTCCCTGGCTTGGCAGTGATTACAGTGTAAAGGTATCCCCCCTGGGTCAACCCTACAAATAGGTTTCAGGATCCACACATAAAACTACTGAGAGCCCCTTAAAGGAAATCAGGTCCTGTCAAACAGGGAGCTAGGGCTCACCCACCAAAGTCTCCTAAGCCTCCACCCCTTCCTCTTCTTCTTGCTTCAGCTTGTGCATATTTCCTGTTTGTAAGGAAGCAGGCTGGGGGTAGTCGTTTTAGGGAAGCCGGGGAAGCTGGGAAGTTCAAGGCAAGCTGGGTTCAGTTCCTCAGAGCAAGTAATGAAGAGCTCAACTTATTCCTTCTGAAACATCAGCAGTGATGCAAAAAGTCCTAGAACATGAGAGATCTCCGGGTCTTGGGCTACAGACTGCTGCATCCTCAGACAGAGTGAGATAAATATCGAAGGGGGAAACGCCAGGGAACACCACTTACCCTGCTGCTCTAGAGGCTTTCTGTACATGTAACCCATTTAATTGACTCGACTCTGTGGGGGCAGGGGGCACCCTTTAGTTCTCCCCATTTTAAAGATATGAAAACTGAGGCACACAAAGAGGAAGTAGGTTGCCCCAGGTGCACACAGCAAGGAATGATTTGGACTCAGGCACTGAAGACAAGGTATTAACCACTATACACTACTGCCTCTGGCTCAAATTGTCACCCCAATGCCACTGGAGAGCCATGGGGACATGTGTCCCCCATGGCCCAAACCTCATCCCCAGGCGGAGCAAGCAAGTTCCCGAGGACTCTGACGCACATTTGGATCTGATTTCATGCTGCAAATGGTATCTGGGGTTTTAATATATTTTATGCACTGCTACCTGTGTTTTACTGTTTCCTCTGTTGGCAGGTTTCTGCCTATGAGTAGTAATGAAAACAAAAAAGGCTTTGTTCAGGTGGATTTGTTTTTTTATTTGGGAGAGAGTGACTTTTTCCATATAACCAGGGGGAAAATGAGCTTTTGTCTGTGTTTAGGAATTGAAGACACTTTCAGGACAGCTGCCACCGAAGTGAGCCTGCTTGCGGGAAATGAGGAGTTTAATGCCACCAAGCTGTTTGAAGTCGGTAAGATTTTTTTTTCTCTTCCTTTTTATCCAAATATTGATTTAGTGCTTTAGAGATTCCTTTTGCCTTTGCAATGCCATCCTTGCATCTCTCAGGGATGCAATTCTTCCAGCATATTTCTTGCTCACTGAATACACTCTAAGCGAGGGAGAGAATCCCATCTGTCCTGGGCCTGCCTGAGCCAGGCAGCAGTCCTGTGAGCAGCCTGCCACTGCCCGCTGCTACAGAGGTTCCCAGCCAGAGAAGCAGGTAGAGCTGCTCTGTCCCCGGCACAGGGTCAGCCAAGGAGCCCAAACCTCGAGGAGTCTGTTCTCACTCAGCCTCCGCCAAATGTTCCCCGTAAAATCACTTCTCCTGCAGAGGGAGGGACAAAGGAAACTTTCTCAATATTATACACTCCCCTCCCCTGCAAGAATTTTCATAAACCTTTGGTCTGCTCTTCTATGCTAATTACCCGTCTGCTAGAAAGCACCGTCACAAATGCACAAAACACACCAAACTCCCCTGAAGGAACTACTGAGGTGCAAGCTTGCTTTTTAAGAATAGCGTCATGTCTTCTGGATACCATTCTATACTGTACAAGGGTAAGATTCCTTCTGTACCATTTCCCCTACTTTGGTGCTGAGGATTGAAGCCAGAGGCATGCTACCTCCTAGCTACATCCCCAGCCCTTTTTCGTTTTTTATTTTGAAACAAGGATCTCACCAGGTTGCTGAGAGTCTCTCTCTGTTGCCGAGGCTGGCCTCGAACCTGTGATCCTCCTGTCTTGGCCTCCCAAATACTGGGATTACAGGCTTGCCCCATTCTTTTGCCACCTAAAATTCCTTTCTAACACATGAATTGAGCAATCCTAAGTCCCTTTTTTGTTTTGCATCCCAGGCATTTGGGGTAGAACTTGGTGAACTTTATGTTCCTCAAAGGACCGTGGGGATCAGGCAAGGATCTAAGTAGAACCAGTCTAAAAAAAAAAAAGAAAGACTAACAAGAAAGAATGAAAACAATGGTTCCAGCATGATGAGGAAAAGAACAGAGATGGGTACAGTGGAGGCAGTAGAGAGTGGCAGGGACTGTGGCAAAACAAACTCACACTTCACCCAAGGGGGCCTGCCGTGATGCGGCCGCCCTGGCCTGGGTGTTGGCCCAGTCCCTCCAGGTGTTCTGGTTTTCCAAAAGAGGCCCTAAGTCTGGGTTTTGCTAGAATATATCTGATTTTTTACAAGGCTTGATAATAATTTATTTTAAAAACAAATTCATCTGTGAGCCGAATGGGAGGCAGTGGCCTCGACCTCACCCTCTCTCCCTTTGCACACACACTGTCAAGATGTGCGGATGAGAGCCTCCGCAAATGCAATCGGAGGTTGTTGAAATGACTCAGGCCTCCTCATAGCATACCCACAGGCAGCACCCTTTTCCTTTTGGCGGAGCGTGAGCCCCAGAGGCACAAGGCCACACCCAGCCTGTGACCAAGGACACAAGGGCTGAGTAGACATGGGGTCTCACCCAGTGTCCACGCAGGAAAGAATGCACAACTCAAATCAGATAACTGGGGAACATTTGGGGAGGGGCTGTTTGCAGAGATCTGAGCAGGGTGATTGGAAACCAAGCAGGGATTGCACAGAACCCCAAGGCTGGGGGACCAGGGAAGGGCCAAAGCCCACAGAGAGGGCCACCGACAGCGGTCCTGGCTCTCAGAAGCACGAAGACAACCTGTTCATCAACAGATGAATGGCTTATGACACCATGATATACACACACAAAGCAATTTTACTCAGCTATCAAGAAGAACAAAATTATGTTATTTGCAGGAATATGCATGGAACCAGAGAGTGTTATGCTAAGTGAGATCAGCCTGTCTCAGAAAGCCAAGGGTCATATGTTTTCGCTCATATATAGAAGCTAGAAACTGGAGAACAAAAGAGATTTCAGATAAAGGAGATAGTGGAAAGGGACTTGGAGAGGGAGGTGGAGAGAGGAAAGGGAGACTCGATGAAGGAAAGAGTTCAGATGATCCTAGAGTTAACAATAACAGTTTCAATGTTATGAACAGGGAGTGGGAGGGAGTGGAGCAGAGGGAACATACCAAGTGCGGTGTGCCTGCCTGTTTCTATCATACCAAACGTCGATAGACGTATAACTACAGTGCACCAACAAAAGTATATTTAAAAAGAGAGAGTAAGAGAGGAGAGACAGGAGCCAAGGAAATAAACACTCTGAGCTCACTCCCCTCCTCTGTCTGGCCTCTTGCCAGGTCCTCCCATTGGTTGAACTACAAGTCTGGGGTCTCGGGTCCCAGAGATAAGATCCCCCATAGACCAGCTCACCAGGGCCAGGAGAGGCATGGAATGAGCAGATAGACGAGTGAACCAAAGGTGAGAAGTGCAGAGATGGAAAAGCTTGGCTTGCCCCAGGTCAAGTTACCTAACCTGGTACTGCCTCAAGTTTTTAGTAAGATAGCCCAGCACCCAGAGTTATTGTAGATTTCAATGAGTTACTATTTATAAAGCATTTAAAACATACCCATCACACTGAACGTCCTACATAAGTTCGATAAGAAGTAAAAATAATGGATGCCCTGTAGGTACATGAATTAGAATGACTTCGAAGGGAAAATGCAAATGCACTTTCTGGGGCGTGGTGAGGACAGTTCCTGAAGCCCCGCCCGCCAGAGGGGATCCTACAGGCTCTGCGGACAAGCCGGACACGCCCACGCAGGGGATGGCACTTTTGTCCTTTGAGTAATTGCTCTGTGAGGTCACAGCCAGGGACCTCTGAAGCAGAGCTGAGAGGAGCCTGGACCCCGCTCTGTGCGCTCAGCGTTCCTCCATCCGATCTCCATCCCAGGTTTTTGAGAGAGGTGCTATTTTTATGCCCAATTTAAAAATGAGAAAAGCGAAGCACAGCAAGGTAAAACACCTTGCTCCAGGTCAGGAAGCCACTCGGAAGCGAGTCGGGCTCCGGCCTGAGGCTGTCATGCTCCTGGCCTCCCACCCGGACTTCCAGGACTCCTGAGAGATGCTCGTGGATTTCTCATCTCTATGCGGAGAGCCCTGAGCCTCCAACAGGTTGCCCCATCCTGCCAAGCCGGTTCCCACTCAGAACACCACGGCCTCCCCAGGCACCGAGGCTGGAGCGGGGCCACTTCGCAAGCCGTCCCTTTCTTCATCCCCAAGCTCGACAGCCTAACTCTGACCACTCTGGAGTCTATCTCTTCCTTCCCAGAGTATCTCACCTGAGCCCTCACCATCGATCTCAGCGCTGAAATTCATCTTCTCACTGCACAGCTCAATTGATAAATGGCTCACTATCCCTCACTAACCTTCAATAGCTCCCTAGTCCTCTCTGAACAAGCCTGAACTGAATGAGATCCCCATGATCTCACACCAACAATCTTATTTCCCTATACCTTTTGCTCTAGGGAAAGGGAAGGTGTCTCCAGCCCCAGGCATCCTCACCAGACTTGTTCTGCTCAGCCTTAGTTGGCACAATTAAGTGCCCTCCATTGCCTCCCTCCATCTCTGCTATCGCAGTCTATGTGGGTTTGACTTTTCCAAGTAGCAGATACCAGATGAGAGCTGGGCATGGGCCTATAATCCCAGCACTTGGGAGGCTGAGACAGGAGGATCTCAGGTTTGAGACCAGCCTTGGCAACTAAGACTCTCAGCAACCTAGCAAGACCTTGTTTCAAAAACAAAACAAAAATTTAAAAGGGTTGAGGGTGTAGCTCTGGGTAGAATGTCCCTGGGTTCAATCCCCAGTACCACAAAAAATGAAAATATAGCAGATGAGATTAGACATGCATGAGATTTATTGGGGAATACCCAGGAAAGGTAAAAAGAGGCAGCAGCCCTAGGCAGCTAGGGCTTTCAAAATGAGATGAGAGTTTGAGAATGGAGATTCCATCTCAGCCACGCCCACCGGAGGGCCAGCCGAGGCTGCCTACTGCAGGCGCCCTTGCCGTGCCTGCTTAGAGGCCAGCCACAGCCCAGAAGAGCCTTGATGATGGGAACTCCGTGGTGGAGTAGAGGAGGTTCTCTTGTAGGAGCTCTGCGCCTCAGGACCAGCGCCATGCCACACAGGATGCCCAAAGTCCCCCTAACTTGCTCTGCTGGAAATGACGTTTGACAAAACCGGGATTGATTGATGGGACTGCATTTTTCAGCACTGGCTTTTTACCTCCCTTCACACACACACACCCATTCCGTCATGGTTGACTTCCTCAGATATGCCTCATCTTACCCATGGCGGCCCCCTGAGTCAGATGCTGTCAGTGACCCAGCCATGTCCCTCCAACCACGCCATGGCCCCATACCTCAGCCTGACCTTCAGTGGGAATCCCTGTGTTTCTTTGCCCGTGGGCTTTCTCACTCCCCCCAAACTCCTGCCCATGACTGCAGGGCAGCCTGGAAGTCAGGAGCATCCCCCACCAGTGATGGATATGAACTGATGGCCACATGCTCAGACCCACATTAAATAAAAAACAAATCCAGAGGTAGCAAGGAGACACTTTGTTCACAGGATCATAACCTGGGGGATGGGGGTGGATATTATCTCCTTATTCTTGCAATAGGCAGAACACTGTGACCATCAGGTCTGCAAGGACATCAAGAATTGAGCAAAAGGATTTTCTTGTATAGAGAAGTAAATAAGGCTAGAAAGAATCCAGGGTACATGTATTAGTTGGCTTTCCATCACTGACAAATACCTCAGAAAATCAACTTAAAAGGAGGACAGATTTATCTTGGCTCCTGGTTCAGAGGCTTCAGTCCAGGGTCAGCTGGCTGGTTGCCTTTGGGCCTTTGGAGAGGCAGAACACGGCCGGGAGCACGTGGCTGGGGGACTGCTCACCTCATGAGGACCAGGAAGCAGAAAAAAGAGAGAGACACAGAGGCTGGAGTCCCGGAGTCCCCGAGTCCCCGAGTCCCCTCAAGGGCACGCCCCCATGAGCTAACTTCCTCCTCTAAGCCCCAACTCCTAAAGGTCCCATCGCCTCCCAGAAGGACCATGGCTGGCCACATGGACCTCTGTGGGAAACGGAGTGAAAGTCAGAGAGCGTTTCACCCAGAGGCAGCCTGTTTTCCAGAAGGGGCCCCGAGGAGAGGCTGGCTCAGGCTGAGGGGGGGCCAAAGTCCAGGGCTTGAAGAAAGGAGAAAGACTTCATCGAAATGTGGTTAAAAGGCATTTTGCTGTGATCAATCCATGGATACAAACAATTCAGCCAATCATTTATAAAGCAAAGAAAGGAATTTGGAGGGCTTGTGTCTGAGCAGGTAAACAGTGGGGGGGGGGGCACATGTGTGAGTCTCATCTAAGTCCTATGGGGGAAAGTGGTTCTTTGTAGTAAGCACTTGTCCAGAACACAAAGTGGTCAAGGGTGGGGGGCTGCTTTAACCATGGCTGTTTGCCAGGATAAAGTACGTGGGTAAAGTTTGACATTGAGTGGGAAAATCTTCAGGGGTGTTCTCTGTACAGTTTCCCAGGTTCCAGTCGGATTCAACACCCATTCCTTGCACCGGTTTGGTCTGTGCGCCATTTGGGCCACCCTCTCTTTCCTGTCTCACTTCTGGCTCCCTGCTTGAACTATTTTCCCTGAAATCTTTGCCTCGGGATCTGGGAGAACCCAAACTAAGACAAACCAGAGGTCTCAGACCCCATGACTAAAGGGCCGGAGAGCCCGTGTTCCTGGGGACAGTCCTTCCCATGGGACAATGCAGGGCCAGTTCAGATACATCTTTTAGTTTTTCAAATGGAGCCAGGAATCCACAATCATAATTGGAATCAGCTACTTCTTAAATGTTTACAAGTAATCAATATTTTTAATACTATAAAAACCAAACACGACATCTCTGGGGGCGGGCTCTGACTCGGCCCTCTGGCTGCATGTTCAGCTTGTATATGTCCAGCTTCCTTCCCTCCTCGAGCGTCTTAGATGAATCTGCATACAGTGACTATTACGTGACTTGGGTTAAGAGACCAGGAGACCAGCTCTATTTGAAACTAGTCAGTGAATAGCAGAAATAAAATTCGGTCCTACAAATGTTCCTTGGGGGCTTTTTCCATGGCATCACCACTTATTTAGAGAAGAATTTCAATACAGCCCTTTGGATTATTGTTAATTTTGTCAGGGTTAATAATGGGGCCATGGTTACCTAGGAAAATACCCTATTATTTTGGTTTCTTGTTTTCTTTTTGCTTCTTTTTATGTATGTTTTGTAGATGCCTACTAAAATGCAGGGGGAGGATTTATTATTTTACATACTTTTTTAAAGATAGAGCAAATATAATGATACTTAAATCTAAGTTATAGAATATTGGTAGTCATTAGGCAGACACATTCCCTTTACTCTTCTGTGTGTCCGGAAAGTTTTCATAATATAAAGAGGGATTGGAAAGAGGTCCAGTAAACAAAGATGTTCCCAAGTTGAAGGGAGATGAGAACAGCCTGCCATGGCTTGGTGATTCCAGGGGCTGCAGGAGTCTTAAGAGGGAAGTTGTTGACTTCAATGTCATCCCACCAGCTGGGTTTTCACATGGTAAGAGCTTCTCTCTGACTTTTTTCAGACACAGACAGCTGTGAGAGGTGGATGAGCTGCAAGAGTGAGTTCCTAAAAAAGTACATGCACAAGGTGATCAATGACCTGCCCAGCTGCCCCTGCTCCTACCCCACTGAGGTGGCCTACAGCACAGCCGACATCTTTGACCGCATCAAGCGCAAGGACTTCCGCTGGAAGGATGCCAGCGGGCCCAAGGAGAAGCTGGAGATCTACAAGCCCACGGCCAGGTACTGCATCCGCTCCATGCTGTCTCTGGAGAGCACCACCCTGGCAGCCCAGCACTGTTGCTATGGCGACAACATGCAGCTCATCACCCGGGGCAAAGGGGCGGGAACACCCAACCTCATCAGCACGGAGTTCTCCGCGGAGCTCCACTACAAAGTGGACGTGCTGCCCTGGATTATTTGCAAGGGTGACTGGAGCAGGTACAACGAGGCCCGGCCTCCCAACAACGGACAGAAGTGCACCGAGAGCCCTTCGGAGGAGGACTACGTCAAACAGGTCCAGGAGGCCAGGGAGTATTAGAGAGACTGGGACGAGGTGGAGAGAGGCCACCTCTGCTTTGGGGACACAAATGCACTGCACTGATCTGCCGCCTGGTGCCCATTCTTTTAATCCGCATACATGTATATTTGTATATACCATATGAGTATTTTTTATAAATTACACTAGGGGTATGTACCTGGCCAGGGTGACGGCCACATGAAGCCACCCTTGCCATGCACAGTGCCTGCAAACCGCCTTGGAAGTCCTCGTAGGGGCCACGGGCAGGAGAATGGAGACCACAGCAAGGCCAGAAGAGGAACCTGCAAGCTTGGGTGTAACTCAGCTCACACCTGCACCCAGGGTCCCCAAGAGATGCAAAGGAAGAAAGAAGACTGAAGTTGTAAACATTATAAGCCATTTTTTATATATAACTTATTTAATATGAATGTGACTTAAGCTTCACCTTTTCTCTGGAGTTGTGGTTGGGAAAGGATTTAATAACTTCTAAAAGAGTTCAGAAAGAAAGTGGCTTAGGGAAGTGGAAAAGAAAGGGAATTTTGCAATGAGTTCCTTAAAAGTAAACAACACAGTGGAAATGTATCAAAATAAGAGGCCATCCATCTTAAACCAAATGTCAGTTAGTCCTAAGGCACCTTGCTGGACTCTCAGATTCCAAAATTCTCTTGCCTCCGACTGGGTAGGGGTACGGAGGCAAATGGATATTATGAGGAGCAAATCTGAATCCTAGTTTTAAATAGGCTTTAAAATAAAAGACCAGTACTGGCATAATGCTATGATTCTCCTGAAAGGCCCCCAAACAGTAGAATTTCTACTTTTGTCCTTGTAGATTCAGAGGACAACAGGAAGTTCAGATGTAAAAACAAGGATAGCACTTTTCAAAAAAAGAAAAAAGAAAGCAAAACAAATAAGAAAGAATATGGACCTCATTCCATCTATTTTATTTTAATATTCTCACAACAACTTTTTCTCCACCAGTGTTTTCCAGTAGATAAATATAAAATGGGGAAGGAGGGAATGAAGTCTGGGAAATCCTAATTTTTTTTTATGTTTTAGGAAGGGAAAAAACTGCATTATTTTTGTAAAGTATTTATTGAGTCATTGGATTTTGTGCATCAAGCAATTGTAAGATGACCCAGTTCTATTGGATAGAACTTGGGACAAATAAAGAGTTGGTTCTTATGCAATCTTTTACTTGCAAAACTCCAGGAAACGAGAATATATAATAAAATCATAATAAAATGTGTCACCTGCATTCTTGCTTCATGATACAAATACCATTCATAGCCCTAGTGAAGCAGGCTTTAAGGCAGAGGAGAGAAAAGACTATCCAGGTGGGAATGAAAGGCTCGTCGATTGACACACTGGTGGCTGGTGTAAGTCCTAACATCTTCGGCACCACAAGGATCTATCCAGCCCCCAAGAGGCTGAAGCCCATTGACACAATGTGACTTTTTTCCACCCAGAACTAAGAATACCCAGCCAGAGCAAAGATGAGCGAGGCCACCTCCAGACTAAATTCTACAGTTATAGTAATAGATAGAACTGCTCATCATGATAATTATTCCTTTCCCAGATGAGAAAACCAAAGCTCAGGAAACATAAACCATATTAGACCCAACTTCCATTTCCTAGCCAGTGTCTCTCTACTGGGTCACATTTGTGTGTGTGTGTGTGTGTTTTTTTGTGTGTGTGTGTGCGGTACTGGGGATTGAACCCAGGGGCATCCTACTTCCAAGCTATACCCCCAGCCCTATTTTTTATTTTTTATTTTGAAACAGGGTCTCACTAAGTTGCAGAGTGCCTCACTAGGTAGCTGAGGCTGGCCTCGAATCCGGATCTTCAGGTCTCAACCTCCCAAATGCTGGGATTACAAGCATGTGCCACCACGCCCGGCTACTGAGTCACCTTTTCTATGTCCTATGTCCTTGGTGTCTTTGATAATCCTGGCCCCACCCCACCCCCAAGTTCTCCTGATAAAAATCAAGTTCTTATGGGACAGCCTTATCATTCTAGAATTAATTATTTACACTTTAGAATGCATTGCTCATTGGGATACTTATATTTAGGATCTATGTCTAATTATGGAATGAAAAGGCTTTGTTCACGTCTGCCTTCAGGAAGCAGCTTTGGTTTCTAACACTAGGAGAACAGGCTTTGCAAAGAGCATTTGTTGGCTTTTAAGGTAGTGAGTTCCATGTCAAGACATATATTCAAGCAAAGGCTGGTGACACAACACACGGGAAGCTCAGGTGAATAACAAAGTGACAAAAATGTGCAACAATAAGACCCTCTGAGACATGTTTTACTTAAAGAAAGGACACAGTGGTATGGGGAAATAGCAGTAGGAACCAGGGAAGTCACTGTTGGTTCCAATAGCAAGAAGGAAGGGAAAGAGATGCATTAGGAGTAAGAAAGGAACTAGGAAAGAGATTGGTGTTTTCTGAAAATTTGGATGTTTAGAGTAATGAGCAGAGAGATCAAAGTGCTTTGAACTGGAGCCGTATCTGATGAGTCTTTAAGGGTTTAACATGGACTTGGGAATGGAGATCTTTCATACTGCCATGAGAGTGACTGCAGAGGAGCAATGTTTTCCTTGGGCTGCTCGCTTTTTATATGGCTTTGCTGACCTAACGAAAGACCACTGGAAGGTGGGGTGACTAGGGAACAGGAGAGACCTCCTATGCTCTTTGCCTACTGGGAACATTCTGGTCTCCTATATTTACCAGATGAACCCACACTTCTGGAAATTTGCTAAACTATTTGCTAAACTGTTTCCAGGCCCAAAGCTCGAGAGGACCAATGAGCCATCCTCATTTCCTAGCAATCCAATAAGAGAAGGAGATCCTCATCTTGCTCAGCACAGGACCCCAGCCAGCCCCAGGGCAACCCCGGGGAATTCTCTTATAGTGGTGATTCCTAGGCTAAAAGGCCCATGCTGCCAACAGCAGAGGAAGATAGCCACAGCCTCATCAGCAGCACTATAAATATGACCCCTTGGCAGAACCTCAGATGTCTCCCTTCAAATCCTTTACTCCTTTGCCTCTTCCCGGAAGGAAAACCCCTCTTTCTCGCTGTCCACTGGGTCTCCTGACCTACTGCACCCACCAACTGCGGCAGAGGTGCCCAGCGCCCTCTAGTGGCTGCATGTGGGAAAGGAGAGGCTGAGGAAGGACACAGTTTCTTCTTCAACCCCAGTTGAGTGTCTGCCATGATTGTATTCTCACAACTGTTTCTATCTTTGTATTTCCACCCAAGGGAGTGCAGTTCCATGTCCTAAAACCAGGGATCAAAGAATGAATACTATATCGACCACCATTTTGGAGCACACAATTTGCTAATCACTTTTACCATAGAGACAGGCATGAGTATATTCAGTTTTTAGATGAGGAAACAAGCCCGTGGCACACCACTTAGTAAATGGCAGGGTTAGTGAAAGTGGTTACCAAGCACACGCCCTTAAATTTAACCCCTGTGCTCTGCTCTGCTCTTAACTTCTCCTAACTCTTCCTGACAGCTACGGGATTGGCTCTTTTCTGTGACTCACTCTGCCTTGGCTTGAGTAGATCAGAGAGGATCTGGCTTTATCAACATGTTGTGCTCCATTCTCATATTCCATAAGAGGGTTTGCCGATTGTGTAGGAAAGTCTTTCTTCAAGGTGGGTAAGAAGCAGAGTTCAGCATGTCTAGAAGACAGCGGGCTCCCTGGACGAGAACAGAGGCAGGTCTGTTTTCCCCTTGCACATAAGCCCCGCTCTGTTACTGTGGGGTAGACTTCCAGGGCAGGTGCTGTGTCTTGGGCTGTCCTGCACCCACACACAGTCAGGCAGCGTGCAGAGAGATTAAGAGTTTGAGGCTTGGGTCAGGCTGCCCAGATCCCAATACTGGCTTCCTCACTTGCCTGCTGGGTACCAGCCTCTTCAAGTTTAGGTTTCCTCTTATGGTTGTTGTGATAATTAAATAACATAAGGTCCCTAAAGTTCTAAGCATAGATCCTGTCATGAGCCATGTGCAATTTAATCTTTTACATATATACATGTATATATATATATATATATATATATATATATATATATATATATATATTTATATTTTTTTGGTGCATTATAACTAGATACCATACTGAGGCAGAGGGTGATAGGAGCACACATGCACACAACACTTGGCCCATCTCGGTCTGAGTCCCACCCCCTCTCTCCCCTTTCTTGTACATGTCTTTGAGATTCGCAATGGCAATTTAATATACATACATAGCATTATTTCAACTACTACCTTCTTTACATCTCTATCCCCCAGTTAGTCTTTTGATAAATGTTTATTGAGCCTCTATTAGGTCCTGAGCATTGTTCCCGGTGCCAGAGATAGCAGTGTGCTAATTAAAGTCCCTCTTCTTGGAAGGAGGCATTTGATAAACAGACTCACAATCCGAGATAACAGTAAGTGATATAAAGACAAACATGTGGTCACGCAAGGATGATGCTGGGGTGGTCCTAGTTGTTACAATGTATAATCCTCAGAATCACAGTGGCTTAACACACTAAAAATACAAAGAATGTGTAAAGGTTTTTGAGTAAGGCAGCAAAGCACTACGCATCCCTACTTGTGCTACACAGCTCTGCCACATGCCCTGCCCTCTGCAAGGTGATAGAAATGGAGTCCAGGTGGGGATCCGGGAAACAGAATTGGGCTGTGTGAGTATCCAGCCAGTCTCTGCACAAGCCAATCACACAAGACAGGAGAGAACGGCAGCCGAAGAATCTCTGGGTGGCCCCAAAGCAGTTGCCAAAGGGAGAGACCCTTCACCTCACCACTGGCTTCCACTTTGTATTACAGTGCTCAGCTGTGCCCCAGTTTCCTGATCTGCAAATTAGGTTGATAAGGTCACCTATCCTACCTACATGTTGGCCGGTGCATTCGATGCCCACCCAGCCCTTGGCACACCTGTTGAGCTTAGTCAAGTTTCAGGCGACAGCCCCCTCAAGTCTTTGCCTGGCAGCTCTTTCCAGCCTCTGGGGCCCACCTGGCTTGCACAGAAACAGAGTGGAATGCCCCCCGGAGCAGGCACGCAGTGGGCGGATATCCCGGCTCCCTCACGCCCCAACGGCACAACGGTGAAGCACGTGCCTACCCTTCCCGGAAGCTCCCCCGGGACAGAGTTCCAGCCGCCCATGGCAGTGAGCAGCTCAGTCACACGTTTCATGGGCTTCCTGCCCTGCTCTGCCTCTTTCCCTCTCCCCCACGGATACTTGCGGAATGATCTTCCAAATTAGCTACCTGCTCAGATTCTTCTCTCAAGGATCCCAAACCAAGGCATCATCTCATACTGTAACACTCACTGAGTGCTATCCAAACATAAGCTTACTACTGTGGTTCATCAAGCACATTTAAACATGAGGTTTCCTTCAGGCATGCAAAAGAGGAAAAAAAACAATACCATTATGGCCAAACATAGGAACTCTACTTGATTTCAATATTACCGCTTTTACACAATAAAAATAAACTCTCATTTTTTATGATTCAATTCAAAAACTAGATAATTACTCTGCCAAATACCTCTAAAAGTTTTCAAACACTTTTCCTTAATTTTAGAATTCATTTGCTCGCTGACCAGTACTCTTCCAAGAACCACAATTTGAGTAGCACCGCTTAAATCAACTGAGTGACAGTGACTAAACCCCCAGGAGCATCACCTCTGTCCTGACACATGAGTTATGAAAAAGGCTTCCCAAGGCGGGCATGGTGGTGCACACCTGTAATCCTGGGAGGCTGAGACAGGAGGATCACAGGTTCAAGGCCAGCCTCAGTACTCAGCACCTTAGTGAAATCCTGTTTCAAATTTTAAAAAATAAAAAGGGCTGGGGGTGTACCTTGGAGGTAGAATGCCCCAGGTTCTATCCCTGGTACAAAAAAAAACAAAAAACAAAAAACTTCCCAGGAAGTGAGAGGGAAGGGATCAGAGAGCTGTTCACTCTCTGTCATCCAGGCGTCCATTTACAATTTCCAATGGAAAAACATGTGGGTCATCACCATTGTGCCTGCGCGATTTCAGACAAATTAAGGCTTGCCTTGGTGATTGCTGGGTGGCACATACAGAAACATACATACATGTGTGCAGGCCCAACATATAGTAATGTAAAGGCAGAAAGTTTATAGGCAGTTGCTTTTCTGAGGTTGAGAGTTGGTTTACCATATGGCATTAGGAGGAGTGGGACATTTTAGGGGATCAGAAGGTAAGATTTTCTGGAATAGATTCATGGTACCAGCAACTCTTCATTGAAGTCCATCAGAAGAACAAAGCTTAGCTACAGGCAATTTTTTTTAGATCTCCATATAGAGATCTGGAAAGTCAACATACAAAGACCAGTGCCTTGCCTGTAATGGCAAAAATAACATCATCCTTAACCATTTTGGTGGAAGGAGAATTGGCGAGGGACTGGGCTGAGACACAGCTGCAATAGCAAAGCTGGGTATGAATTTTATGACCTTGCTAATTTTCTATCTGTTCTGGGAGTAATAAATGTGCCCTTATATATTCATGATTGCCCTCAAAATGAAAAAAAACAACAACACCTTTTACATGACACAGAAAAGTCTTTCATTCTTGAGGCATGTAATTCATGGATGGTTTTCAAAATGTCATGTTTGAATTGGGAAAGTAGCATTTCTTGAATTAATCAGCCAAATGCTTCAAGAATATGACTCAAAGGATATAAAAATTTCAAGCCTGACTTTTTAAAAAGAAAAAGAAATTTTTTTCTATGTAGTTAAGTTTATTTTTTACAAAGGTCATGGCTAAATCTTAGGTTCATTTGTCATGGAAGAGAACCAAATAAATGAAGTACACTTTTCATTTCTTAGTGAAGAGAATGTTAGCGAATCTTAACAAGCACCACTTTAAATTTTTATACCACTAGACACGCAGCTCCACTTTGTCTAGTTGTACCCTCCTTTATGTCCCTCTACACTGGGTTTTCTGGCATTTTGTGGAGGCTTTTCTTTTCTTTTTCTTCTTCTTTTCTTCTCTCCTCCCCCATCTTTGGAGAACTCAGCCAATGGTAGAGGAGCGAAGGGGAGAGGGGTAACCAAAGAAAAAAGCCAATGTCTTCCAGAATGGAATTCTCCTTGGAGCCTCTAAAGTGACTCACCAGCCCAGTTGGCAGCATAAGCAAAGTGCGGTCTTTGGAAAGGGAAGACAGGAGAAACCCACACCACTGACTCACCTTCCCCAGCCTCCAAAGCCCTCACAGAGCGGCCAGGTCCTACAGTGAAGACTGACATCTCAAAGCCAGGTGACTGGGGTTCCTCCACTCCGAAGAGCGCGAGGTTTCTGTGCAGGGTGTGTGGAGGCCCCGCCTTGCTCTGGAGGTCATTTCAAGGTCTTCACCCGGGCCTCACAGCAAGTGGAGGCCAGTCTACCCACCTCAGATCTCAGGGAAAAGCCTGCCGTGGAGCTCCTCTGGACGCCCCACCTGCTATTACAGGATATTGTAAAGAACAAAAAGGAAGGAAGGGAGGGAGGGAGGAAGGAAGGAAAAGGAAAAGGAAAGAAAGAAAGAAAAATAAAGAGAGTAGGATCTGAGTGTCAGGAAGATGAGGCTGGCTTATTTCACTGGCCAGCGGCAAACATAGAAGGTAAACTTGACATAAAACTGGCAGACCCGCTTTCTCTTCCCCTCTGGTCTGCTTTTCCACACCACACCAGTCCACTTGCCTTCCCCACAGCTCTCCCCCCGCCAACAACTTCCTTCTTGTAGCCCACTGGCCATTCTTGGGGCCAATCTTTCTCAAAAATACTCTTCCAACAGTTTTCTGGAGTACAATTTACATTCAGAAAAGCGCACATGTACTGTAAATGTAGGACTAAATGAATTTTCACCACAAACTCATGGAATTGGTATCCAAAAGCAGGGTCAAGAACATAAGGCTTACGGGGGAGCTTCGGAGGCAGCAGGACTGTTGTGGACCTTGTAGAGCTCAGTTGTCAAAGCTCACTGAACTATACACTTAAAAAAGTGGAATGTCTTCATGTGTAAATTTTACCTCAGTACAAAATAAACAAGACATTCCCAACACTCCCATCCCTCCTTCTACTCAGTGCCCGCTTCTCACCAAGGACAATCAGCATCATGACTTACACTAGGTTAATTTCGCCTGATTTTGAACTTCAGGTAAATGTAACTATAGCTTATGCCCCTTGACATCTGGCATGATACATCTCAACATGATACTGTGAGAGTCTTCCATATTTGAGGGGGGATACTAGGGGTTGAACCCAGGGCCTTGTGCATGCTAAACACATGCTCTACTATTGACCATTCATTTTAATGGCTGGAAGTAGTCCATCTTTAATATAATCTTATTTATTTACTCATGCCTCTGTTCTGGACATTTTTTCCCGTGTGTGTGTGTGTGTGTGTGTGTGTGTGTGTATGTTACTGGAGATTGAACATAAGGGCATTCTACCTCTGAGCTACACCACCAGCCCTATTTTTTTATTTTTATTTTGAAACAGGGTCTCAATAGAAAGATGAGAGTCTCATTACTTGCTGAGGCTGTCTTCAAACCCGTAATCCTCCTATCTCAGCCTGGGATCACAGGCTTGTGCCACATGCCTGGTTCCACTCTTGGATAATACAAAAATAATGCAGCCCTACTGTCACACTGCTGCTTGCACTTATAGATCATGTTGTTTACATCACTGTCGAGTATTCCAGGATGTGCATATTCCAGATTTTTATTTAATAATTTTACCATATGTAGGTAGTTTCCAGTTTGGTGCTTTTATAAATAGTACTGCTGTGAACACTCCAGGGTCTGTCTTGGGGTGTGCATATACACAGGTTTCCATTGTGAGTGGAATTAGTAGGTCCCAGGCACACTTTGGTAGATAATGTACCATAATTTTCAAAAGTGCTTATACTGGTGGAGGCTCTGTCTAAGCCAGTTCTTTAGCCTGTCTTGATTTCACCCTCTTTACAAAGTCTTCCTTAACCACTCTGTTCTTTTTGTCTTTGTGATATTAAGCCAACACTTGTGCAGAGTACTGACTGTGTGCCTGTCATCATCTACTCTGCTGGTTGCTGGGGACATGAAAAATAACAGGCAGGAAATTGTCATCCATAATAGTCCAGTGGGGTGACTGTGACTCCACTGGAACTTAGGTGCTGTTATGGTTAGACACAGAATGTCCCCGAAGAGTTCAGAGTTGACAGAATTAAGTCATGAGGGTTGGGACCTCATCAATGAATGAAATGATGGATCTACTGGATGGTAACCCAGCCAGGTCGGGTTGTGGCTAGAGGAGTTGAGTCCCCCTCCCCC
>PVLC010006937.1:0-66177 GCA_004027655.1 Graphiurus murinus
AAAAAAAAAAAAAAAAAAAAAAAAAAAAAAAAAAAAAAAAAAAAAAAAAAAAAAAAAAAAAAAAAAAGAAAATTGTGAACAAGAAATTAAAAATTACCTACAATCCCACCAAAAAAAAAAAAAAAAGTAAGAAGTTGAGCGAACACAGTAGTCAGATGTGGTGGCTCATGCTTGTAATTCCAATACTTGAGAGTCCGAGGCATGAGGATCACAGATTCAAGGCCAGCCTCAGCTACTTAGTGAGGCTCCCTGCAACCTAGTGAGACCTTATTTCAAAATGAAAAAATAAAAAAGGGCTGGGGGTGTAGCTCAGAGGTAGAATGCCCCTGGATTCAATCCACAGTACCACAAAGAGAGAGAGAGAGAGAGAGAGAAAGAGAGAGAACACAGCAAAGAATATTCCACAGCGCTCAGGGGAGCTACGTGTTAGTGGACTGGGGCTAGGCTGAGTTTACAGGTTAAAGTACAGGAGTTTCCTTTTCTTTCTTTTATTTTGTGGTACTGAGGATTGAACCCAGAGGCATTCTATCTCCAAGCTACACACCCGGCCATTTTTATTTTTAATTTTTTTTTGCAGTACTGGGGATTGAACTCAGGGGCATTCTACCTTTGAGCTATACCCCCAGCCCTATTTTTTATTCTTTATTTTGAAACCAGGTCTCACTAAATTGCGGAGTGCCTCACTAGGTAGCTGAGGTTGGCCGCGTGCAAACCCGGATCCTCTGGTCTCAGCCTCCCAAATGCTGGGATTATAAGCGTGCGCCACCACGCCCAGCTTACCCCCGGCCATTTTTATTTTTCATTTTGAAACAGGGCCTTGCCAAGTTGCTGAGGCTGGCCTTGACCTGTAATCCTCCTGTCTCAGCCTCCTAAATCCTGGGATTACAGGCAGGTGCCACCGCATCCAGCGCATGGGGCTCCATTTCTGATTTACTGGGAATGGAACCCAGGGGCATTCTACATCTGAGCTATACCTCCGGCCCCATTTTATTCTTTTATTTTGAAACAGGGTCTCACTAAGTTGCAGAGGGCCTCATTGAGTAGCTGAGGCTGGCCATGAACCTGCGATCCTCCTGTCTCAGTCTCCTCAGTACTGGGATTACAGGTGTGCACCACCACGCCAGGCTTTCACATTTACCTTTCAATTCAGAGGTCATTCGTTTTTGTTTAGTGAGAGTTTTTGGTGAGCTTGTTCAACAGTCTAATCATCTGTTAAGTGGGAATCTCGGTTGCTTACATACGCAGTTCTTGATAATTCTGCACCAAAGTGGATAAACTTTTCAACCTTCTTTTCCTAGACGTTAAAGTACGTGTCCTTTGTGGATGAATCCCACATTCGGATGATAGACCAGCAGCTGCTTGGAAAAAGTCTCCAAAATGTCAAGGGCCAAGAAGTCCCAGTAAGTTAAAACAGGCTTTTTTTATTTTTATTTTTTTGTGTGGTACTGGAGATTGAACCCAGCTGCATTCTACCTCCGAACCACACTCCCAGCACCATTTTATTTTTATTTGGAAATAGAGTCTCATTAAGTTGTAGAGGCTGGCCTTGAACCCATGATCCTCCTGTCTCAGCCTCCCAAGTACTGGGATTATAGGTGTGCGCCACCATGCCCGGCTTGTCTTTTTTTTTTTTTTTTTTTTTCCTGTGTGTGTGGTACTGGGGATCCAACCCAGAGGCATTCTACCTCTGAGCTACACCCCCAGTCCTATTTTTTCTTTCTTTTGTGGTATTGGGAATTGAACTCAGGGGCATTCTACCTCCGAGCTACACCCCCAGCCCTATTTTTTATTCTTTATTTTGAAACAGGGTCTCACTAAGTTGTGGAATTCCTTACTAGGTAGCTAAGGCTGGCCGAGAACCCAGATCTTCTGGTCTCAGCCTCCCGAATGCTGGGATGACAGGTGCACGCCATAACGCTGGGCTTTAACTATCCTTTTCTAAGTTAATAAAATGAAAGGACCTAGATGTTGTCATTGCTCAGGTGTGTGGCTACTTGACTTTTCCAGAGGCCCCCGACGGACTTCACAGACCTCCACAAGCTGCCGCTGTCTGTCCGAGACCCGCCCCCCGTCCCTGGCCAGCCGGAGGAGATGCAGCCGCTGTGCGACTCGGTGCCTCCCGAGTCCAGGGCCAGCCCGGGCTGGTGCCAGTGCGGCCGCTGCCTGCCGTCCCAGCTGCCCGAGGGCCGCAGGTGCTTGGAGGAGCTGTGTTGCCGGAGGAAGCCCGGGCCCTGTATCACCACCTCGGAGCCCTTCCGCAAGCTGGTGCTGTCCAGGCCCGCCCTGCACTTCCTCCTGCTCTGCCAGGAGCCCCTGCTGGCGCTGGAGGCCGAGGCCACCAACAGCCGGCTGCGGCACTGCGCCTACCGGTGCTATGCCACCTGGCGCTTCGGCTCCCAGGACATGGCCGACTTTGCCATCTTACCCAGCTGCTGCCGCTGGCGGATCCGGAGGGAGTTCCCCAAGAGCGAGGGGCAGTACAGTGGCTTCAAGAGTCCCTACTGACGGCCCCCGGGGGCTGCCACAGTCACGGTGACATTGGGGTGGCCTGCAAGATCTGTGGCTAAAGGGAAGTGGACTTTCCTCCCCTGCAGCTCTCTCTGTGCCCCGGTGAAACCAACCGGCACCTCTCCGCAGGGACGAAGGATCCAGTGATTTGGATCGAGTCTCAATTCTGTCCCGAGAAGTTCTGCGCCCTTTACTGTCGGTGCCTCTGTCTCCTCGCTACCCAGCTGGTGTCTCAGAGCTAACCTGAGGACAGGTTGGGGCAGTGTACTCAAACTGTCTTGTGACTGTGTCAAGCACTCCCTGGGGATGAAGCATCTCGTTGTGGGGCCAGGCAACTAAGCACAGCCCTTTGCCCGGGCGTGGTGGCGCACGCTTGTAATCCCAGTCCTTGGGAGACTGAGACAGGACGATCCAGGTTTGAAGCCAGCTTCAGCTACTTAGTGAGGCCCTATTTCTTCTTCTTCTTTTTTTTTTTTTTTTTTCCAGTACTGGGGATTGAACCCAGGGACATTCTACCTCTGAGCTACACCCCCAGCCCTATTTTTTATTCTTTATTTTGAAACAGGGTCTCACTAAGTTGCAGAGGGCCTCACTAAGCAGCTGAGGCTGGCTGTAAACCCGGATCCTCCTGTCTCAGCCTCCCAAGTACTGGGATTACAAGTGTGCCCTACTACACCGGCGAGGCCCTGTTTTTTTTTGTTTTTTTGTTTTTTTGTTTTTTTTTGCGGTACTGGGGATTGAACTCAGGGGCATTCTACCTCCGAGCTACACCCCCAGCCCTATTTTTTATTCTTTATTTTGAAACCGAGTCTCACTAAGTTGCGGAGTGTCTCACTAGGTAGCTGAGGCTGGCCTCGAACCCGGATCCTCTGGTCTCAGCCTCCCAAATGCTGGGATTACAAGCATGGGCCACCACGCCCGGCTCAGAGGCCCTGTTTCTAAATAAAAAATAAAATAGGGTTGGGGGTGTAGCTCAGAGGTAGAATGTCCTTGGGTTCAATCCCCAGTACGGCAAACAAACAAAAAAACCCTTGATTCTTTTTTTTTTTTTTTTTTTTTTTTGTGGGACTGAGGATTGAACCCAAGGACATTCTACCTCCGAGCTATACTCCCAGCCCTATTTTTTATTCTTTATTTATTTTGAAACAGGGTCTCACTAAGTCGCGGAGTGCCTCACTAGGTAGCTGAGGCTGGCCGAGAACCCGGATCCTCCGGTCTCAGCCTCCCAAATACTGGGATTACAAGCGTGCGCCACCACGCCCGGCTATTTTTCTATTTTTAAAAAAGAGTCTCGCTAGGTTGCTGAGGCTGTCCTCAAACCTGCGATCCTCCTGTCTTAGCCTCCCAAGTGCTGGGATTACAGGCATGCACTCCCACACCTGGTCAGGAGCTGGACCTTAAACAGCAGCCTCTGCTCCCCGGCTTTTGGAACTCTTGCTCCAGGGGGAAGCCGGCCCCCATGCCCAAGTCTAACTGTCTTGAGACTGCCATGCTGTGGGGAAGCCCAAGCAGCCACGTGAAGAGGAGCATGCCCCACCGTCCCAGCTCTCAGGCTACCCAAGTCCACTCACCGCAGCCTCCAGGTGATTCTAGACCCTCCTAACATCCCACTGGCACCTCATGAGAACTGCCTGGCCAACCCAGATAGCCAAACTGCTCTGTTAAGTCACCATGGCTGGGGGATGTTTGTTACACAGCAACTGATAACTGAGACAGAAAGCACGCCTGATGCCTGGGGACACAGACCCAGCCCACACCTTCCCTGGTTCTAAACTTTGTAGGGAGCCTAGACCACCATCCCTAGTGCTTCTCCGGCAGCTTAGGTGTCTACTGGACAGTTCTAAGAAGGCTGCAGACCACATCAGGTACCTCACCAGCCCAGCCCTGGAAGCCACCGAATTTGCATGGTACCCCATACATTCTGGTTCTCATCACTATTCACTGCTACCGGTGACTCGTGCTAGAGAAGCTAGAAACAGTCGCCTCTGTGCCTTTAACATCCGGGACTTGGCAGCCAATCAGAAGGGACAAAGTCCAGAAGCTACTTCAAAAGCAACCCACGCCCCGACCTTTGCCATTTCTAAACATCAACCACTAAGGGTCCGAAAATGAGCAGTCACAGGTTTGGGGGCCCCGGGTCAGGACTTCCTTTCTATGGTTTTGTCACTACAACTGGCTATTTCTTTTTTCTTTCTTTCTTTCTTTTTTCAGTACTGGGGATTGAACCCAGGGGCATTCTACCTCTGAGCTACACTCTTAGCTCCTTTTTTTTTTTTTTTTTTTGCGGTACTGGGGATTGAACTCAGGGGCGTTCTACCTCCGAGCTACACCCCCAGCCCTATTTTTTATTCTTTATATTGAAACAGGGTCTCACTAAGTTGCGGAGGGCCTCACTAGGTAGCTGAGGCTGGCTGCGAACCCAGATCCTCCGGTCTCAGCCTCCCAAGTACTGGGATTACAAGCGTGCGCCACCACACCCAGCTTTGGCTATTTATTTCTAAACAACTATTTCAACGAATAAAGAGTTTAGAGACCACTATAAATAGCACTGGAATACTGTTAACTGATTTTTATACAAACTCCACGACTTACCATTTTTGTACTTTCTTAAAACCAGCAGCTTTCTACTGTATTAATGCAAATCAGCATGAGTAAAAATCTTTTGCTTTTTTGTTTGATTTAACCCAGAGTTTTATCTGGCCTTAAACTCAGGAATCAATTTCTTTGTGCCAGATTGAATTTTCATGTTTACTTCCTTTTCAGAGATATTTTGGAATATGCCCCTAGGCTCAATTCCCAGTAACACACACACACACACACACACACACACACACACGAAGAATCTTCCTAACAATGACACATTTCCAACCCGAAGGCCTCTTTATGCCTTTATTTTCGGGGCCTTCCTCCTAGGGTGTTTCTATTGCCTTGTTGAGGCCCAAAATGGGGTCAAATAAACAAAGGACCCTTCAACTGTTTTCCTCACTCTCCCCACTGGGCCTTGGGGTGCGGCGATGTGCTACTAAGACCATGTGTAAGAAGTCTGACACCGACACGTCCTATGGTGACAGGGACCATATTAGTACTCTTATCATGTCATTGCCGAGGCAACCGAGCAGCAGGTTTTGTTCGATCTGTGTTCTTGTGTCGGACGCCTTCTTCTATTATGGTGATTGCCTGGGATTCGCTTCTTCATCTTGGTGTCAGAAGAAAATACGTCTTTCCTGGCTAATTCCTTCCTTCCTTCCTTCCTCCCTCCCTCCCTCCCTCCTTCCTTCCTTCCTTCCTTCCTCCTTCCCTCCCTCCCTCCCTCCCTTCCTCCCTCCCTCTCTCCTTCCTTCCTTATTTAATGGAAAATTGATAACGGAATTCATTGCTCTCTTTAAAGGGAATCATTTGTTTGAAAAAATCTAATTCTAAGTCGGCAATGTAGGTATTCTTAACCTGATAGTTTTGACAATAAAAATGATGTATAATTTGTTTACTTAAGTCTTCTCTTTGATTCTTTTTTTTTTTTTTTTTTGCGGTACTGGGGATTGAACTCAGAGGCATTCTACCTCCGAGCTACACCCCCAGCCCTATTTTTTATTCTTTATTTTGAAACCGGGTCTCACTAAGTTGCGGAGGGCCTCACTAGGTAGCTGAGGCTGACCGCAAACCCGGATCCTCCGGTCTCAGCCTCCCGAATGCTGGGATTACAAGCGTGCGCCACCACGCCCGGCCTTTCTCTTTGATTTTTTTCAAAAGGTCCCCAGATCAGAATTCGCTCATTCATTTAACAAAAGATTCATTGATCCGGGCGTGGTGGAGCACGCCGGTAACCCTAGTACTTGGGAGGCTGAGACAGGAGGATCACAGGTTCGAAGACAGCCTCAGCAACATAGTGAAACTCTCATCGACCTAGTGAGACCCTGTTTCAAAACAAAAAAATAAAAAGGGCTGGAAGTATAGCTTGGAGGTAGAATGCCCCTGGGTTTAATCCCCAGTAAAACACATACACACACACACACACACACACACCCCAGGTAGTGAGTACACGGGTGAGTTTCGCTTTCTACCGTTTATATGCTTCCTAGCCCAGATTCAAAATCCCCTGCAAGCCAGGCGTGGTGGCACACGCTTGTAATCCCAGCATTCGGGAGGCTGAGACTGGAGGATCCGGGTTCGCGGCCAGCCTCAGCTACCTAGTGAGGCACTCCACAACTTAGTGAGACTCGGTTTCAAAATAAAGAATAAAAAAAAAAATAGGGCTGGGGGTTTAGATTGGAGGTACAATGCCCCTGAGTTCAATCCCCAGTACCGCAAAAAAAAAAAAAAAAAAAAAAAAAAAAAAAAAAATCCCCTGCAGCCAGGCATGGTGGTTCCCACTTATAATTTCAGTACTTGGGAGGCTGAGACCAGAGGCTCACAGGTTTGAGGCCAGCCTCAGCAACTCAGAGAGGCCATTAGCAACTTAGTGAGCCCCTGTTTTCAAATAAAAAATAAAATAGGACTAGGGTATATATCTTGGAGGTAGAAGGTCCCTGGGTTCAAAATCCCCTACAGTTATCCCCTGGGAATCCCTGAGCGTCTGATTCAACTCCTTCTGGCTTTTGAACAGATTTAGAAACCACTCTCCTGTTGGACTTTCACTGTCAATTCAGCTTCCTGTTTTCCAGCCCTGGAGGGCGATGAATCCCGTTTCCTAAGGAAATGCTGAGCCGTGGGGAGGGCTTTGCCTTTTCGAGGTGCTGGGCTTGCCGGCTTCCTTCCTTCCCTTCTTCCCTTTTTTCTGTACTGGGGACTGAACCCAGGGGCATTCTACCTCCGAGCTACACCCCTAGCTCGATTTTTTATTTCTTATTTTGAAACAGGGTCTCGCTAGGTTGCTGAGAGTCTCCCTACACTGCTGAGGCTGGCCTCGAACCTGCGATCCTCCTGTCTCAGCCTCCCAAATCCCGGGATTACAGGCGTGTGATCCAGCATCAGAGGAAGAGGAGAAGGTGGCCAAGACTAGCTCACCGCTTTAACCAAATAATTGCCACACTTAATGGGCTTCAGTAAGGGCCAACTCCGTCTAGCGGGGCCCGATGGCAGCCTGTCGCATGTGACAAGTCACCAGGGTCTACGATTTAGACCCCAGAAAGTACTCAGCTCCTTGGGGCGGGGAGCGCATCTGGGGTGAACGTCTGGCTCCTCCCACTCTCTCCTTCCCGCCTTCCATTTTATAATGCATTCAGCAAACATGGACTGAGAAATAGGGGAGCGCATGGGCTCCCCGGGGGCTACGCTCAGAGGGAGAGACACAGTCAATGTGGCAAGAAATAGGGCGAGGAAAGGGAGCGTGGTGGTGCAGGCCTGTGATGCCAGTACTCAGGAGACTGAGACAGGAGGATCGCAGGTTCAAGGCCAGCCTCAGCTACTTAGTGAGATCTGTTTCAATATTAAAAAGCAGGGGAGCCAGGCATGGTGGCGCACGCTTGTAATCCCAGCATTTGGGAGGCTGAGACCAGAGGATCCGGGTTCGAGGTCAGCCTCAGCTACCTAGTGAGGCCCTCCGCAACTTAGTGAGACCCTGTTTCAAAATAAAGAATAAAAAATAGGGCTGGGACTGTAGCTCCATGGTAGAATGCCCCCGGGTTCCATCCCCAGTACTGAAAAAAAAAAAAAAAAAAAACACCACCACCTCACATTCTCTTTAAGCAAGAAATGTCATGCATATGGCGTTCTGCCTTGAACGTCTGTCCATCGCTAACTGTCCTTCTGTGGCGTCTTTATAAATAGCTGCAGATTCTCCCGCAATGTGGAAGCGCTGCAGGTTCCTTAGCCAGACTCCTACTATGGAGGTTGAGGAATTTGTTATACTGGGGGTGGAACCCATGGGCATTCTACCTCCGAGCTACACCCCTCAGTCCTATTTTTTTATTCTTTATTTTGAAACAGGGTCTCACTAAGTTGCAGAGGGCCTCACTAGGTAGTTGAGGCTGGCCTCGAACCCGGATCCTCCGGTCTCAGCCTCCCAAGTACTGGGATTACAAGCCTGCGCCACCAGGCCGGGCTAGCTGTTATTCTTATCTATATCTAAATAACCAGAAAGAAAATGCAAAACAGGATAACATCTTTACATTTTTTTTTCTTTCAGGATAACATCTTGACCGTTTTCTTTTCTTTTTTGGAGCCTTGAGGTCTTGTCTTTTTTTTTTTTTTTTTTTCTGTTTTGTTTTGGGTAATGGGGATTAAACTACACCCACAGCTCTTTTTCCTTTTTATTTGGACACAGGGTCTGCTAGGTTGATGAGGCTGGCCTCGAATTTGTAATCGTGCCTCAGCCTCCCTAGTACTGGGATTACAGGCGTGTGCCACCACCCCCAGCACATTAATATGTTTAAAAAGCAAAGTAAACCGGGGGTGGTGGCGCACGCCTGTAATCCCAGCATTTGGAGGGTGAGACCGGAGGATCCGGGTTCGCGGCCAGCCTCAGCTACCTAGTGAGGCACTCCGCAACTTAGTGAGACCCTGTTTCAAAATAAAGAATACAAAATAGGGCTGGGGGTGTAGCTCAGGGGTAGAATGTCTCTGAGTTCAATCCCTGGTACCGCAAAAAATAAAAATAAATAAAAAGCAAAGTAGAAATAAAATACTGTAGTACGCTACAGTTAATGTAATAATAGAGGTATCATCTCACATAATCACACACATTTGCTATATAGTATTTCCAAAAAGACACCCTAAAATGATAAAAATAATAAAAATGGTAATTACTGGGTGGAGGAGAAAACAGAACTGGAGAAATGGAAATAACTTCTCTGAATGTTTCTTTTATATACTTTTAAGTAAAAGAAAAACAATTTGTTCCCCATGGTGCTGGGGATTGAACCCAGAGGCATTCTACCTCTGGGCCACATCCTCAACCCTGTTTTACTTTTTATTTAGAAACAGGGTCTTGTGAAATTGCAGAGGGCCTCACTAAGTTTCTGAGTCTGGCCTTGAACCTGCGATCCTCCTGTCTCAGCCTCCCGAGAACTGGGAGAACTACCAATTTTGGAAACAGGGTCTCACTGAGTTGCTAAGGCAAGACGCCTCTCGTTTTCTGTGCTACCAGCCGCTCCCTGCAGTTCCCTTGGACCTCTGTGTTGCCTCCTGCATTCAAGGTTGTTTCCCCAGATGTCTTCTAATCTTCTATCAAAGGATGTGGTCTCTCAGGCCTTTTTTTTTTGTGTGTGTGTGTGTGTGGTACTAGGGGTTGAACCCAGAGGCATTCTACCTTTTGAGCTATACCCACAGCTCGATTTTATTCCTTATTTGGAAACAGGGTCTCCCTAGGTTGAAGAGAGTCTCACTGCTTGCTGAGGCTGGCCTCGAACCTGCGATCCTCCTGTCTCAGCCTCCCAAGTACTGGGATGACAGGCGTGCGCCACCACACCCGGCCTGGCACAATGTTTTCAATGTTCATCCGTGGTGTGGCATCTATCTGTACATTTATTTATTCATTCATTCATTTTGGGGGGCACTGGAGACTGAACCCAAGGGCATCATTCTGCCTCCAAGCTATACCCCCAACCTTTTTTATTTTTTTGTTTTCAATCAGGTTCTTACTAGGTTGCTGAGTCTCAGAATGGTGCAGAGGCTGTCCTTAAACGTGGGATCTGAGCCAGGTGTGGTGGTGGACGCTTGTAATCCCAGCAGTTGGGAGGCTGAGACCAGAGGATCCGGGTTTGTGGCCAGCCTCAGCTACTTAGTGAGACACTCCATAACTTTGTGAGACCCTGTTTCAAAATAAAGAGTAAAAAAAAAAAAAAAAAAAAAATAGGGCTGGGGGTGTAGTAACTCGGAGGTAGAATGCCTCTGGGTTCAATCCCCAGAACTGCAAAACAAACAAACAAAAACATGCAATCCTCCTGTCTCAGCCCCTCAAGTACTGGGATTGCAGGTGTGCGCCACCGTGCCCGGCCTGTGCTTCATTTTTGCAGCTGAGGTTGTCTATTCATTTACTGAGAGGCATTTCGGTTATTTCCCCTTTGGGGCAATCACGAATGCTGCTGTGAACACGTATGTACATGTTTTTGTCTGCACATCGATTTTTTAAGTCTGGGAGGTATACAGTTAGGAGTGGAATTGCTAGGTCCTGTGGGAATTCTATGTTTAACATTTTGAGGAATTACCCAACTGTTTCCAAAAGTGGCTGCACCATTTTGCACTCCCACCAGTAACACATCCTTGC
Source organism: Graphiurus murinus (assembly GCA_004027655.1). Taxonomy (NCBI): domain Eukaryota; kingdom Metazoa; phylum Chordata; class Mammalia; order Rodentia; family Gliridae; genus Graphiurus; species Graphiurus murinus. Next base: position 10,709 of record PVLC010006937.1, read on the forward strand.
TTTTCCAACTGTGTGACTGTGTGTGTGTGTGTGTGTGTGTGTAAGAGGGAGAGGGAAAGGGAGAGGGACAGGGAGAGACTGACTCTGACTGGGGATTGAACCCAGGGTCATTCTACCTCTAAGTTACACTCCCTGCCCATTTCATTTTTATTTATTTACTCTGTGTGTGTGTGTGTGTGTGTGTGTGTGTGTGTGTGTGTGTGTGTGTGTTTTACCGGGAATGGAACCCAGAGGCATTCTACCTCCGAGCTACACCCCCAACCCTATTTGTTTACTTTTATTTGGAAACAGGGTCTCCCTAGGTCGCTGAGAGTCTCACGACTTGCTGAAGCTGTCTCAAACCTGCGCTCCTCCTGTCCCAACCTCCCAAGTACTGGGATTACAAGCGTGCACCACCACGCCCGGCTCCCTCTCCAGCCCTTTTTTATGTTTGATTTCGTAAAAACAGGGTCTAGCTAAGTGGCCGAGGCCCTCCAGGAACCTGCGATCCTCCCGTCTCGGCCTCCCAAGTACGGGGACGACAGGCGTGCCCCTCTGGGGGTGGTCTGGACCCCCGGGGCCCCCGCCCTTGGCGCAGGTCCCCCGGCGGGAGGCCCCGGCTCGTCCCCAGGGGGCGGTGGCGCCTCCCGCCCGCGCCGCCCTCTTCCGGGCGCTCCCGGCGGTGACCCGCGGCGGCGATCGGCGGCGGGGCCGGGCCGGGGCGGGGCGGCGATCGGTGCCGGGCTCGGGGCCGCGGCGGCGGGACGGGCGCGGGCCATGGCGGGCTGCTGCGGCGCGCTGGGCGCCTTCCTGTTCGAGTACGACACGCCGCGCATCGTGCTCATCCGCAGCCGCAAAGTGGGGCTCATGAACCGCGGCGTGCAGCTGCTCATCCTGGCCTACGTCATCGGGTGAGCCGGGGGGCCGGGCCCGGCGGGGGGAGCGCGACGGCCGCCGCACCGGCCCCCGCGGGGCGACACCTTCCCGCCACCGCCCCGGCGGGGTGGGGCGCCCGGGACCCCGGGTCTGCTCCGCCTCGCCCGGCCCGCGCGCGGCTTTACCTTCTCGCCTGTGGTCCCGGGAGCTTCGCTGCTCCTCCTGATGATCCGCGGGGCAAACCCAAGGCTTGGAATTTTCCCACCGGGCTCCCTCGGGCTCGGGCTGTTGGCTTCCTCCACCGTGCGGGTGGCCCGAGACCCAGTGCACAGGTCACACTTTCCCCCAAAGTGTCAAGGTCGCTAACTTGGTTTTGTGGGATCGCTTGGAGATGCGAGTAGGGAGGTCTGCCTTGGCCGGCCTTCCCGGGTTTATAGATGCCCCGGCGCCCTCAGGCCTCACTAAATTCCACTAATTTTAGTGGAATGCACCTGCCACCAATTAATACAACCCGGAGAGCGGGGCGTGGTGGCGCCCGATTGGAATCCCCGTACTTGGGAGGCTGAGACAGGAGGATTGCAGGTTGGCGGCCAGCCTCAGCTACTTAGTGAGGCCCTCTGCAACTTAGTGAGAACCCGCTTCAAAATAAAGAATAAAAATAGGGCTGGGGATGTAGCTTGGAAGTAGAATGCCCCTGGGTTCAATCCCCAGTAAAACACACAATACAATCCAGAGGTTAGGTTGCAGCCCTCCCCTCCCGATCCCTGCTTTCCTTTTTCCTGAAAGGCCTACCATCTGGGAATCTGTAGGAACTACTGAGGGCCGAGTCCCATCCCCAGGCCTTCTCATTCCCTTGCTGTAGAGTATAACTAACGCCCGAGGTGACTCTGATGTTTGAAGACTTATCTGAAGAGTTGTTTAAAAGTAACAGATCAGCTCTATGGTTGTCTTGGCTGCACGTTGGTAACCCCAGTATTTGGGAGGCTGAGACAGGAGGATTGCAGGTTCTAAGCCAGCCTCAGCAATTTAGTGAGCTCATTTAGTGAGATCCTGTATCCAAATAAAAAATAAAATAGGTCTGGGGGTGTAGCCCAAGGTAGAAGGCCCCTGGCTTCCATCCCCAGTACCACAAAATAAATAAAAATTTTAAAAATTAAAAGAGTAACAGATTAGTCAGGTGTGGTGGCTCACACTTGTAATCCCGGTACTTGGGAGGCTGAGACAGGAGGATCACAGGTTCCGGGACAGCCTCAGCAAATAGTGAGACTCTCGGCAACCTAGTGAGACCCTGTTTCAAAATAAAAATAATATAGGGCTGGGGGTGTAGCTCCAAGATAGAATGCCCCTGAGTTCAATACTCAGTCTCTCACCCCCCCCACACACACACACACTCATAGAAAGCAACAGATCTCCACCTTGGGGCGGGGTTTGGAATCTTAATTTTGCCCAAGGGAGCGCACGTGGTCTGGGAGACTTGGCGTCCAACATCTGTTCCTGCAGCGGCAGGTACTGCAGTAGTCAAGAAGCTGTTTTGCTGTGGGTGTAGCTCAGTGCTAAAGCATGTGGTTAGCATATATGAGGCCCCGGGGTTCAGTCTCCAACACACACACACACACACACACACGCTCCTAAACAATTTAGTGTGGACACAACAGAAGAACTACCTGGAGCCAGGTGTGGTGGTACACGCTTGTAATCCCAGCATTTGGGAGGCTGAGACCAGAGGATCCGGGTTCTCGGCCAGCCTCAGCTACTTAGTGAGGCACTCTGCAACTTAGTGAGACCTGGTTTCAAAATAAAGAATAAAAAATAGGGCTGGGGGTATAGCTCGGAGGTAGAATGTCCCTGACTTCAATCCCCAATACAAAAAAAAAAAAAAAAACCCAGAAGAACCACCTGGCCAGGCGTAGTGTTGCACACTTGTAATCCCAGTACTTGGGAGACTGAGACTGGAGGCATTCTGCCTCCAAATTATAGCCCAGCCCGATTTTATTTCTTATTTGGGAACAGGGTCTCACTAAGCATGAGCCACCACGCCCGGCTTCTTTTTACTTTTTAACATGGCCACTAGAAATTTGTAAATCACACATGCAGTTTTGCATTATATTTCTCTTGGGCACTGGGGCATTGTAGGGGGTCTTTTTATTTATTCATTTACTTTTTGTGGTACTGGGGATTGAACTCAGAGGTATTCTACCTTCAAGCCACACTCCAGTACTATTTATTTATTTATTGTGGTACTAAGGATGGAACCCAGGGACATTCTACTCTGAGCTACACCCCCAGCCTTATTTTTTATTCTTTATTTTGAAACAGGGCCTCACTAAATTGTGAAGGACCTCACTAAGTAGCTGAGGCTGGCCACAAACCTGCGACCCTCCTGTCTCAGCCTCCCAAGTCCTGGGATTACAAGCATGCGCCACCACGCCAGGCTACAAGATTTTTTAAAGCAACAATACTTTGCTTTTATATATCTTGCTATGATCAGAACTAATCCAGGGTCTGAAAAATGGGCTTTTTGTTTTTCCTTTTAACTTCTTTCTTAACTTTCTGATCCAGTTAGTTTCCGTGAAATCGTAGTCTCTTCTATACAGCAACTATTCCTCCTAAAGAGACCAAATTCAGCGGGGTGTGGTGGCGCACGCTTGTCATCCCAGTACTTGGGAGGCTAAGACTGGAGGATCTGGGTTTACAGCTAGCCTCAGCTACTTAGTGAGGCCCTCCACAACTTAATGAGACCCTGTTTCAAAATAAAGAATAAAAATAGGGCTGGGAGTGTAGCTGGGAGGTAGAATGTCCCTGAGTTCAATCCCCAGTACCAAAAAAAAAAAAAAAAGTAGAGCTGGGAGTGTAGAACAGAGGTAGAATGCCCCTGGGTTGATCACCAGTACTACAAAAAAATCCAAAAACTAAAGAGACCAAATTTATAATCCCCAGTCATCTAACACTGTTATCGGTCACAGGATGATGAGGAGTAACTTAATCACATGACGATAACGGATGTGAAACCATCTGTCCCTGATTTAGCAACTCCCTGTACTTGGATGGTAAAATAATGGTGGTTTCCTGTCTCTCGTATCTACGAGTCAGATTGGAATTTAACAGAAGCTTTACTGCAGCTGGATTCCTAGAAGCCCTGACGAAGCAAAAAGTCCGTCTCCAGGCTGGGTTGTGAGTTTGGAGCCTGCTCAGATGAAATAAACCCATGAGTCATCCCAACCAGTGATGGCTGAAGTCTTAGCATCTAGGATTTAGAAGAAAGGGTGATCTTCCGGGTGTGGTGGCGCACGCCTGTCATCCCGGTACTTAGGAGGCTGAGACAGGAGGATCGCAGGTTTGAGGCCAGCCTCAGCAACTTATCGAGGTTCTCAGCAACTTAGCAAGATCCTGTTTCCAAATAAAAAAAATAAAATAGAGCTGGGGGTGCAGCTCGGAGGTAGAACACCCCCGGGTTCCACAAAAACAAAACAAACAGAAAAAGCTAGCATTCACCAAGCATTTCCTGTGTGCCCGTTACTGTGCTAAGTGCTTTTCCTGTATCGTTTATTTCCTGCAAAATAAATACAGGGGCCGATGTCCTCCCCTTTTACAGAAGTGAAAATGGCGCCTGCAGAAGTTAAGCCACTTTTTCTTTTCTTTTTTTTTTTTTCAGTACTGGGGAATGAACTCAGGGGCATTCTACCTCCGAGCTACACCCTCATTCCTATTTTTTATTCTTTTATTTTGAAACAGGGCCTCACTAAGTAGCTAGGCTGGCCTCGAACCCGGATCCTCCGGCCTCAGCCTCCCAAGTACTGGGATTATAAATGTGCCACCACGCCCGGTTAAGCTGGTTTTTCAAAGTCACATAATCAACATTCTCTCCCTGTACTTCCAGCCTTGAGCTCTCGGTTTCCCTGGCCCTGGCATCAATTCAAATTCCCCGGATCCAGAACCAGGCTTGGTGGTGCACACCTGTGATTCCAGTCCTTGGGAGGCCGAGACAGGAGGATGGCCGGTTCAAAACCAACCTCAGCAACCTAGTGAGGCCCCATTTCAAAAAGAAAAAACAAAATTAAAAGGGCTGGGGGTGCCGGGCGTGGTGGCGCACGCTTGTAATCCCAGCATTCGGGAGGCTGAGACCAGAGGATCCAGGTTCGCAGCCAGCCTCAGCTACCTAGTGAGGCACTCCGCAACTTAGTGAGACTTGGTTTCAAAATAAAGAATAAAAAATAGGGCTTGGGGGTATAGGTCGGAGGTAGAATGCCACCGAGTTCAATCCCCAGTACTGCAAAAATAAATAAATAAATAAATAAAAGGGCTGGGGGTGCCAGACATGGTGGCGCACGCCTGTAATCTCAGTACTTGGGAGGCTGAGACAAGAGGATCACAGGTTTGAGGACAGCCTCAGCACTAAGTGAGGCCCTCTGCAACCTAGCGAGACCCTGTTTCAAATAATAAACAGTTTCAAATAATAAATGCCCCACAATAAACAAATAAGTTATTTTTTGTTTATTTTTATGTGTTGGTACTGGAGATTGAACCCAGGGGCATTCTACCTCCTCCCAGTCCTATTTTATTGTTTATTTTGAAACAAGGTCTCGCTAGGTTGCAGAGGGCCTCACTTAGTAGCTGAGGCTGGCTGCAAACCTGCGATCCTCCTGTCTCAGCCTCCCAAGTACTGGGATTACAAGCGTGTACCACCATGCCCAGTTACTTACTTAATTTTAAAAAAGGGCTGGGGGTATAACTCAGAGATAGAATACTCCTGGTTCAATCTCCAGTAAAACACACACAAACAAATTTCCACTTTGTTTTACAGGTGGGTGTTTGTATGGGAAAAAGGCTATCAGGAAATGGACTCTGTGGTCAGCTCAGTTACCACCAAGGCCAAAGGCGTGGCCGTAACCAACACGTCCACACTTGGATTCCGGATCTGGGATGTGGCGGATTATGTGATTCCAGCTCAGGTAGGTCTCCCACGGCGACTTCTGTCTGGCACTGGAGCCTCTCTATCTGGTGCGTTCTCTCTCTCTCTCTCTCTCTGTCTCTCTCTCTGTCTCTCTCTCTCTCTCTCTTTTCTCTCTCTCTGTAATACTGAGGATTGAGCCAGGGCTATTCTACCTCCAAGCTACATCTCCAGCCCTATTTTATTTCTATTTAGAAACAGGGTCTCACTAGGTTGATGAGAGTCTCACTACTTGCTGAGGCTGTCCTCGAACCTGCGATCCTCCTGTCTCAGCCTCCCAAGGACTGGGATTCCAGGCGTGCTTCACTATACCCGGCTGAGCTGTACCCTTAGCTCCATGATTAGCAATTCTTCGGTCTCCTCCCCAGTGAACAGCTTTCCAGAAACTCTGAGCCTGTACTTTGGCACCTTCCTGCCTACAAGGAGAAAACAGAGCCCTGTCCAAGAGAAAAATGTCAGCGCTGACCCTGACGGACTCTTCTCTAGAATGTCTGGTTTATATATTTATTTATTTATTTCAGTACTAGGGATTGAACTCAGGGGCATTCTACCTCCGAGCTACACCCCCAGCCCTATTTTTTATTCTTTATTTTGAAACAGGGTCTCACTGAGTTGCAGAGGGCCTCACTAAGTAGCTGAGGCTGGCCTCGAACCTGTGATCCTCCTGTCTCAGCCTCCTAAGTACTGGGATTACAAGTGTGAGCCACCACGCCCAGCTTAGAACATCTTATTTTTAATTACAGTTAGAACACAAGCCCAGCTTGGGACGTTGGAGGCTGCCTGTGTTTATGTGGCTGGGGTCATCCATTGGCAGAGGGTGTTTGGAGCTGTGTCTGGCTCTTTTCCCTCCTTAAATCAAGCTTTCACGTAGCATAGTTTAGCGGTTCATGCCTGTGATCACGATTTCTTTTCTTTTTCTGGCCAAGTAACTCTTGGATCGACCTCATTTCGTCAGTCCATTCATCTGTCCACAGACATTTAGCCATTTCCACTTTTTGGCTGTCGTAGAAAGTGCTGTTGTGGCCGGGGGTGGTGGCGCACGCTTGGCATCCCAGTACTTGGGAGGCTGAGACAGGAGGATCACAGGTTCACAGCCAGCCTCAGCTTCTTAGGCCCTCTGCAATTTAGTGAGACCCTGTTTCCAAATAAAGAACTAAAAATAGGACTCGGGAGCCGGGCGTGGTGGCGCACGCTTGTAATCCCAGCATTCGGGAGGCTGAAACCGGAGGATCCGGGTTCGCGGCCAGCCTCAGCTCTACCTAGTGAGGCACTCTGCAACTCAGGGAGACTCGGTTTCAAAGTAAAGAATAAAAAATAGGGCTGGGGGCATAGCTCAGAGGTAGAACGCCCCTGAGTTCAATCCCCAGTACCGAAAAAAATAAAAAAAAAATAAAAATAAAAATAGGACTCGGGGTATAGCTCAGAGGTAGAATGCCCCTGGGTTCCATCCCTAGTACCACAAAAAGAAAAAAAAAAAAAAGTGCTGTTGTGAACATTTGTATATATTTGTTTGAGTCCCGCTGGGTTTATAAACTCTCGTGGACCGGGCGCGGTGGCGCACGCCTGTAATCCCAGAATTTGGGAGGCTGAGACAGGAAGATCACAGGTTTGAGGACAGCCTCAGCAAGTAGTGAGACTCATCAACCTAGTGAGACCCTGTTTCCAAATTAAAAAAGAAAAATAGGGCTGATGGTGTTGCTTGGGGGTAGAATGCCCCTGGGTCCAATACCACAACAGACCACTTTGAACTGCCCTGGTAAGGGGACGTCGGCCTTCTCCGTGGCCTGCCCGACTCCCGGAGGTGACCCCAGGGCTCTCACCTTTGCCCTCTCTGCAGGAGGAAAACTCCCTCTTCATCATGACCAACATGATCCTCACCATGAATCAGACCCAGGGCACGTGTCCCGAGGTAGGTGGCCTGGCTCCGTCCTCCACACCTGGCCAGCTGCGGGAGGGGCTGGACCACATGCAACTTGCTCTCACTCCTTTTCCCTTTTCCAGATTCCTGATCATAGCACCATGTGTGAATCGGACGCCAACTGCACTGCCGGCTCCTCGGGCACCCACAGCAATGGTAGGAGGGCGGAGGGGACCCCTGGGCTCCCTTAGCCCAGGAGGGCGACTCCCGATGATATTCGTCCGTATGCAGCAGCTCTGATAGAGAACGCTCAGGGACAAGGAAGTCCCACCCCTCCCCTGCCAGGCGAGGTGGCGCATACCTGTAGTCCTTGTATTTGGGAGGCCGAGACAGGAGGATCGAAGGTTTGAGGCCAGCCTCAGCAATTTATCGAGGCCTTGCTTCAAAATAAAAAGGGATAAGGGAGCCAGGTGTGGTGGCGCACGCTTGTAATCCCAGTACTTGGGAGGCTGAGACTGGAGGATCCAGGTTCTCGGCCAGCCTCAGCTACCTAGTGAGGCCCTCCGCAACTTGGTAAGACCCTGTTTCAAAATAAAGAATACAAAATAGGGCTGGGGGTGGAGCTTGGAGGTAGAATGCCCCTGCGTTCAATCCCCAGTACTGCAAAAAATAAAATAAAAATAAATAAATAAATAAATAAAAGGGGATAAGGGTAGCCAGGCATGGTGATGCATACCTATAATCCCAGTACTTGGGAGGCTGAGACAGGAGGATTGCAAGCTCAAGGCCAGCCGTGGCAACTTAGCAAGACCCTCAGCAACTTAGTGAGACCCTGTTTCGAAATAAAAAATAAGCCGGGCGTGGTGGCGCACGCTTGTAATCCCAGCATTCGGGAGGCTGAGACCGGAGGATCCGGGTTCGAGACCAGCCTCAGCTACCTAGTGAGGTACTCCGCAACTTAGTGAGACTCGGTTTCAAAATAAAGAATAAGAAATGGGGCTGGGGGTGTAGCTCGGAGGTAGAATGCCCCTGAGTTCAATCCCCAGTACCGCCAAAAAAAACCAAAAAAAAATAAAAAATAAAAAATAAAAAATAAAATAGGGCTAGGGGTGTATCTCAGAGGTAGATTGCCCCTGGGTTCAATCCAAGCAAGCAGGCAAGCAGGCAGGCCCACCCACGCTGGGGTGTAGCTGAGTGGTAGAGCACACTTAGCATGCACGAGGCCCTGGATTCAATCCCCCTCACCCCGCTAGGAGTCCAGACTGGAAGATGTGTGCCATTCAACGCGTCCCTGAAGACTTGCGAGGTGGCAGCCTGGTGTCCGGTGGAGGACGACACACACGTCCCAAGGTGAGTCCTGCCCAGGACCCGGCTCGGCCTCGAGGGCGGGTGGCGGGTGGGCGGTGTCGTGAGTCGGCCCCCAGGGACAGTGGTTCCAACCATAGAGCCCTGACCCTTAGTGGCCAGAAGGCCACCGTGTTTGACACGTGTGACAAGGGTGCAGCGTGACTTGTATGTCAGGACTCTGTGCACATAACTGACAGGAGACGGGTCTCAGGGCCTTGGGCACAGGTGCGCGCACAACCCGGGCCACTTCATGATTCCGTGGGCCACAGACACCCAGCAGGGCCAGACCCGAGGTGCAGAAAAGCAGCAGCCAGCCGGGCGTGGGGGCGCACGCTTGTAATCCCAGCATGTAGGAGGCTAAGACAGGAGGATCGCAGGTTTGAGGCCAGTCTCAGCTACTTAGTGAGGCCCTCTGCAACTTAGTGAGACCCTGTTTCAAAAATAAAGAATAAAAAATAGTGCTGGGGGTATAGCTCGGAGGTAGAATGCCCCTAAGTTCAATCCCCAGTGCCCTCCAAAATAAAGAAAGAATAAAAAATAGGAATGGGATGTAGCTTAGAAGTAGAATGCCCCTGGGTTCCATCCCTAGTACCACAAAATAAATAAATAAATAAATATAAAAATACAAATACCAATAAAAAAGGGGTAAGGGTGTAGCTCAGAGGTAGAATTCCCCTAGGTTCAATCCACGGCAAAGAGAGAGAAAGGAAGAAAGAGAGAGAGAGAAAGGGAGGGAGGGAAAGGAAAGAGACACGGGGTCCCCTGGGGACGGACGCAGCCCTGTGGCAGCGCTGGGCGCTGACGTGGCTTCTCTGGGAGGCGGCGGCGCTTCCTGCCCAAGGCTCCGCTGAGGCCCCGGGGCGGGCGCAGCCTGCAGGTGAGCGCACCTGAGGTCTCACCTGTGAAATGAGACACTCGGCGCAAACATTCCTCAGAACTCCCGAGTGAGTGACAGCCACCAGCAGCTGCGGTGGCACACTCGCCAGGGAGGCCAGAGACAGCGTCCTCCTCTGTAATCCCTCGGCTCCCCTTGGCCTTCCAGAGAGGAGGGCTCTGGACGGCCAGTTTAGACGTTTCTCTTGACCTAGCGTTCGTGCAACAGAGAGTAGAAGATGCCAGAAAGGCCGCACTTTCATCATGACCATTGTGACGTCCTAAATCATGCGTGTATGTGTTTGAGGAATATTACAGAGCCCAGCCAGGTGCATGGTGCACGCCTATAATCCCAATATTTGGGAGGCTGAGACAGGAGGATTTCAGGTTTGAGGACAGCCTCAGCAATTTAGGGAGACCCTTAGCAACTTAGACTGTGTTTCAAAATAAAAAAGGGCTGGGGGTGTAGCTTGGAGGAAGATTCAATTCCCAGTATTTAAAAAAAGAGAAGCCGGGCGTGGTGGCGCACGCTTGTAATCCCAGCATTCGGGAGGCTGAGACCAGAGGATCCGGGTTCGCGGCCAGCCTCAGCTACCTAGTGAGGCACTCCACAACTTAGTGAGACTCGGTTTCAAAATAAAGAATAAAAAATAGGGCTGGGGGCATATCTCGGAGGTAGAACGCCCCGAGTTCAATCCCCAGTACCGCAAAAAAAAAAAAAATAAAATAAAATAAAAAATAAAAAAAGAGAAAAGAAAAAGGAAAAAAAGCCAGGCATGATGGCACATGTTTGTAATCCCCAGTACTTGGGAAGCTGAGACAGGAGGATTGCAGGTTCAAGGACAGCCTCGGCAAGTAGTGAAATTCTCATCAACCTAGTGAGACCCTGTTTCAAAATAAAAACAAAAAAATTAGGGCTGAGGTTGTAACTCAGAGGTAGAATCCCCCCCTGGGTTCAACCCCCAGTACCACCAAAAAAAAAAGGAAGAAAGAAAAAGAAATATTACATATCCCAGTACTTGGGAGGCTGAGACAGGAGAATTGCAGGTTCAAGGTCAGTAAGTGGTAACCTAGCAAGATCCCTTTTTTTTTTTTTTTGCGGTACTGGGGATTGAACCCAGGAGCATTCTACCTCTGAGCTACACCCCCAGCCCTATTATTTATTCTTTATTTTGAAACAGGGTCTCACTCAATTGCAGAGGGCTTCACTAAGTAGCTGAGGTTGGCCACGAACCCGGGTCCTCCTGTCTCAGCCTCCCAAGTACTGGAATTACAAGCGTGCACCACCATGTCCAGCTAGCAAGACCCTTTTTCAAAATAAAAATATAATAGGTCTGGGGGCATAGCTTAGAGATAGAATGCTTCTGGTTTGCCTGGTGTGGTGGCACATGCTTGTAATCCCAGTACTTCGGAGGCTGAGACAGGAGGATCACAGGTTTAAGGCCAACGTCAGCAACCTATGAGACCCTTGGTTTCAAAAACAAAAATTAAAAAAGGGCTGGGGGATGTAGCTCAGAGGTAGAATGCCTCTGGGTTCAATCTCTAGTTTTACACACACACACACACACACACACACACACACACACACACAAAAGAGAGAGAGAAAGAGAGAGAGAAGAAATTCCCCCACACTAGGAATTATAGCATAGCTACATTTGTACTTTGAGTAACAATATGTTCTCATTTCTTTTTTTCAGACCTGCTTTTTTAAGGGCTGCGGAGAACTTCACTCTCTTGGTTAAGAACAACATCTGGTACCCCAAATTTAACTTCAGCAAGTAAGTGGCGGCCAGGCAGGTGCGCGCTCCCCGGTTCCCGGGAGAGACTTGGAGCTCTTCTCTGCGGTTTTCCCGGCTCTGACTTCCAGCTTCCTCCCGGCTCTAGAAGAAACATCCTTCCCAACATCAGCACCTCCTACCTCAAATCCTGCATTTACGACGCCCGCACAGACCCCTTCTGCCCCATCTTCCGCCTGGGCAGCATAGTGGAGCTTGCTGGGCACAGCTTCGCCGACATGGCGCTGGAGGTAGGCGCGGCCCCGGCTCCCAGCACGCCTGGCCGCCGCGGTGCCCACGTGCCTGGTGAGAGCGTGGCGGCGCCTCTGTGTCCACCCACAGGGCGGCATCATGGGCATCCAGATTAACTGGGACTGCAACCTGGACAGAGCCGCCTCCCTCTGCCTGCCCCGGTACTCCTTCCGTCGCCTGGACACCCGAGACCTGGACCACAACGTGTCTCCTGGCTACAACTTCAGGTGGGCTTCAGCTTGGATCCCGCCACTCCTGTGGCGATGGTGATGGGGATCCCCCGTGGGGGGCATCCGTGGCCCCCAAAGACCAGCACTGGGGCCGCACCCCCAGGCCAGCTGAGTTGCTCCCGTCTGAGGCCCGTAGGCTGCGGCCTGGAAGCGTCCTGCCCCAAGCTAGGTGTGGTGGGGCACCCCTGGGATTCTAGTACTTGGAAGGCTGAGACAAGAGGATTGCAGGTTCAAGACTCAGCAACCTAGCGAGACCCTGTTTCAAAATTTAAAAAGAAAAAAAAAGAAATAGCGAGGTGGGTGGCACAGGCCTGTAATCCCAGTACTTGGGAGGCTGAGACAGGAGGACAGCTTCAGCAATGTGCTGAGACTCTCAGCAACCTAGGGTGACCCTGTTTCAAAACAAAATATTTTAAAAAACAAAAGGGCTGGGGTGTAGCCCAGAGGTGGAATGCCTCTGGGTTAGCCAGGAGTGGTGGCGCACACTTGTCATCCCAGTACTTGGGAGGCTGAGACTGGAGGATCCCAGATTCTTGGCCAGCCTCAGCTACTTAGTAAGGCCCTCTGCAACTTAGTGAGACCTTGTTTCAAAATAAAGAGTAAAAAATAGGACTGGGGGTGTAGCTCGGAGGTAGAATGCCCCTGGGTTCAGCCCCCAGGACCACAAGAAAACAAATTAAAAACCCACTAGTCTCACTGGATCCAGGGCCGCCCTCGTCCCGTCTGGCCTCATCTGCAAAAGTCACCTTCGCAGGTTCCAGGTGGATGCGGATCTGGGGGGACACTGTTCACTCACCCCGGTACAGCTGGCGATCCGAGGAGAGCGCCAGGAGCAGATCCGCTATTTCCTTATCTACCACGGGGCATTTCCTCGTGCCCTTCGCCAAAGCGTCTCCACCTGTAACCGCTCCTACAGCACGACCTCCCAGGCGCCTGGGTGGGCTGCGCTTGGTGTTGCCGTTGTCTCCCCCTAGTGGCGGAGGGTGGTATCAGGCCCGTGTGGGATGCAAGCTCCCTGCAGGACCCGCTTCCTTTGCTGGGGCGGGTGTTGGGCTTTTTCTTAGGAGTTAGAGTTGTGTTTCTCTGTCTCTGCCAGCACGCGGCTCTAGCAGAAACCGCAAGCTCGGGTCTGAGCCCTAGAGCAGAGAGAAGCTGGCGGAGCCCTCGGGAGGACACTAGCCCGAGTCCCCCGAGCTCCCAGGCAGGGACCTCCGAGTGGGCGGCAGGTTCAGAAAAAGGCTCCCGTAGCCCAGTTTGGTGGCTCAGGCTTGTAATCCCAGTACTTGGGAGGCTGACAGGAGGATCGCAGGTTCATGGACAGCCTCAGCACGTAGTAAGACTCTCATCAACCTAGTCAGAGTCTGTTTCAAAATAAAAGAATAAAATAAAATAGGGCTGGGGGCAGCCGGGGGTGGTGGCACACACTTGTAATCCCAGTACTTGGGAGGAGGGTCTGGGTTCTCAGCCAGCCTCAGCTACTTAGTGACGCCCTCCGAAACTTAGTGAGACCCTGTTTCAAAAATAAAGAATAAGCTGGGTGTGGTGGCGCACGCTTGTATTTGGGAGGCTGAGACCGGAGAACCCGGATTTGAGGCCAGCCTCAGCTACCTAATGAGGCACTCTGCAACTTAGGGAGACCCTGTTTCAAAAATAGAGAATAAAAAGTAGGGCTGGGGGTATAGCTCGGAGGTAGAATGCCCCTGGGTTCAATCCCCAGTACCAAAATAAATAAATAAAGAATAAAAAAATAGGGCTGGGGGTATAGCTTGGAGATAGAATGCCCCTGGGTTCAATTCTCAGTACAACACACACACACACACACACACACTAATAAAAAGCTGGGTGTGGTGCCTGTAATCCCAGTACTTGGGAGGCTGAGACAGGAGGATTAAAGGTTCAAGGCCAGCCTCAGAAACTTAGCGAGACCCTATGTCCAAATAAAAAATAAAATAGGGCTGGGGGTGTAGCTTGAGAGTAAAATGCCTCTGGATTTAACCTGCAGCACCACACACACACACACACACACACACACACACACACACACACACACCAGGGGCTGACGCCCACCACCCCCTCGAGAGGCAGTGGCTTAGCTGCATGGGGAAGGGGACATCCAGCACCTTCAACTACGAGGCTTAAGCCACCGTGGAGGAGGAGAAGGCGAGGACCGAGGGTCCCGGGGCCCTCAGTGCCCTCCTGCGGCCCGGCTCGTGTCCCAGGAGGGAGGGCTGGGCGCTCTGCATGTCTCCTGAGCAGTTTGCTACTCCCCCCACCCCACCCCGGCACCCCTGGGCCTGGCTGGGTCCTCTCCAGCACCCCCTCCCGGGACCCGAGGGCAGCTCCGGCCTGTTCCCTTCCCCTCTGCTCGCCTCTCCCCAGGTTTGCAAAGTACTACAGGAACCCGGCCGGGCAGGAGGAGCGCACGCTGGTCAAGGCCTACGGCATCCGATTCGACATCATCGTCTTTGGGAAGGTACCACCTCCCCCCATGGCCCTTGCTGGGTCCCACCAAGATGGGGTGTGTTTTGGGGTGCTCTCCCTGCCTTTGATGGGCCCTCCCCTGTCCCTCTCCGAGCTGTCTCTTCTCTTGTCACGTGCAGGCTGGGAAATTTGACATCATCCCGACCATGATCAACATCGGCTCCGGCTTGGCGCTGCTGGGGGTGGTGAGTGACCACGGCCATCCCCTGCCTCCCCCACCCCAGTCCTCCCTGCGCCTTAGACTTGGACCCTCCAGGCTTCCTTCCCTTGGCGCCCCTCCCCTCCGCCACTGTCCCTTCTCCAAGTCCCTTCCCCTGGTGCCCAGACTTCTCCCAAGCGTCGGAGAAGCTTTTGCTTCCCGGGAAAGATCGCAGGCTTCGAGGGAAGGGACATGCAGATAGCAGGAGCTATTCTGGAGCCGAGCATGGTGGTGCATGGTCATCCCAGTACTTGGGAGGCTGAGACAGGAGGATTGCAGGTTCGAGGCCAGCCTTGGCAACTGAGCGAGGCCCTCAGCAACCTAGCAAGACCCTGTTTCAAAACAACAACAACAACAACAAAAAAGCCGGGTGTGGTGGCGCATGCTTGTAATCCCAGTACGTGGGAGGCTGAGACTGGAGGATCCGGGTTCACTGTCAGCCTCAACTACTTAGTGAGGCCCTCTGCAATTTAGTGAGACCCTGTTTCAAAATAAATAATTAAAATATAGAACTGGGGGCATAGCCCGGAGGTAGAATGCCCCTGGGTTCAATCCCCAGTACTGGAAAAAAAAACACACACACACAACAATATAAAGGGCTGGGGTACAGATCAGAGGTAGAGCTCAGTCCCTGGTACCACACACACACACACACACACACACACACACACACACACACACACACACAAATTTATTTTAAAGCATTAGCATTCTGGCTCATACTTTTTGCCCTGTGTCAATTTCAGGCCACCGTGCTGTGTGACATCATAGTCCTCTACTGCATGAAGAAAAGATTCTACTATCGGGAGAAGAAATATAAGTACGTGGAGGATTACGAGCAGGTAGGCCCTCCGGAGTCACAGCAGGCGGAAAGTCAGCGCCTCCCCTCTGCCGGGATGGAAAGAGAATCCTGAGCCTGGGCTCGTCCAGTGAGGCCTTCTACCTCAATGACTGGTACCATTTGGGCAACTCAGCCCCCAGGCAGGCAGAGGCCACCCTCTGTGCCTGCTCCAGTACTGACTCCAGACTTTCTTTCAGCCCGGTATGGTGGTGTATGCTTGTAATCCTAGTACTTGGGAGGCTGAGATAGGAGGATCACAGGTTCAAGATCAGCCTCAGCAACTTAGTGAGGCCCTGTTTCAAAATAGAAATAAAATAGAACAAGGGGTATAGCTCGGTGGTGGAATGCCTCTGGGTTCAATCCCCAGTGCCACAAAAATAAAAAATAAAACCTAGCTTCATGCCAGATGCAGTGGTGCACACCTGTCATCCTAGTACTTGGGAGGCTAAGACAGGAGGATCACAGGTTTGAGGACAGCCTCAGCAACTTAGCAAGGCCCTCCACAACTTATCAAGACTGTTTCAAACTAAAAATGGCTGAGCCAGGCATGGTGGGGCACGCTTGTAATTCCAGTACTTGGGAGGCTGAGACAGGAAAATCTCAGGTTTGAGGACAGCCTCAGCAAGTAGTAAGACTCTCAACAACTTAGCAAGACCCTGTTTTGAAATAAAAATAAAGCAGGTTTGAAGCCAGCCTCGGCAACTTAGTGAGACTTTGTTTACAAATAAAAAATAAAATAGGAGCCGGGTGTGGTGGCACACACTTGTAATCCCAGTACCTGGGAGGCTGAGACTGGAGGATCCAGGTTTGTGGCCAGCCTCAGCTACTTAGTGAGGCCCTCTGCAACTTAGTGAGACCCTGTTTCAAAATAAAAATAAAAAATAGGACTAGGGGTGTAGCTTGGAGGTAGAATGCCCCTGAGTTCAATCCCCAGTACCACAAAAAAAATAAAATAGGGCTGGGGGTGTAGCTCAGAGGTAGAATGCCCCTGGGCTCAATCCCCAGTTACCTAACTACAATCAATCAATACATACATACATACATAAATACATAGATAAATAAATAAATAGGGCTGGTGTGTAGCTTGGAGATAGCATGCCCTCGGGTTCAATTCCCTGTACCAAAAAAAAAAATCACCTGGTATAACCAGACGGGTTGGGTTCCATGCTATGAGGCTTCTATTCTAGAACCAACTTGAGTCCTCTTGGTGGTGAAGGACGGTCGAGAAGTCCCAGGAAAAGCAGCCGGCTCTCATCCACCCGGCCGGTCTGGGCGCACGGCGGCAGCGGCGGCGGGGAGGCGTGCTGCTGGCCTCGCACCTACCTGCTGGTCCCTCTTTGCAGGGTCTTGGGAGTCAGATGGACCAGTGATGCCTGCCCCGCCCCGGGCGCCCCATAGCCCTCCCCAGCGAGAAGAAGAGAACATTCCAGAGTCTCCTGCAGTCCCCGATCCACCAGTGGTCACCCAGCGGCTGCGGGGTCTCGCTGGGAGGGTTCATCTCACCAGCGCCTCTGGGGCGCCTGCGGTGTGGGGTGCGCTGCTGAGGCTCGCAGGGCCAGGCGGGCTGTGCTTGGAAGCGCAGTCCCCGAGCACTGGAGTCTAGCAAGCATGGCCGCCGTTCCTCCACCCCGCCATCAGCACTCGGAGTTAGCATTTCTCCTGAGATCAGCTTATGTTGAGAGGGTTGTATGTCAAACATTAAAACACATGATTTTCTTCATCCTTGTCTGTGTGTCGTCTTGTAGCGTGTGTTAAAACTTTCCTCCCTTCTCTCTTTTATGAAAGTTACCAGCATCAAAGTAGAGTCACTTAGCCAGGTGCCGTGGTGCATGCCTGTCATCCCAGTACTTGGGAGGTGAGACAGGAGGATTACAGGTTCGAGGACTGCCTCAGCAAGTAGTGAGACTTTCATTAACCTACTGAGACCCTGTTTCCCAATAAATAAAATAGGGCTGGGGGTGTAGCTAGGAGGTAGAATGCCCCTGGGTTCAGACCCCAGTACCAAAATAAGTAGATTGAGAGCCGGGCGTGGTGGCGCACGCTTGTAATCCCAGCATTTGGGAGGCTGAGACCGGAGGATCCAGGTTCAAGGCCAGCCTCAGCTACCTAGTGAGGCCCTCCGCAACTTAGTGAGACCCTGTTTCCAAATAAAGAATAAAAAATAGGGCTGGGGGTGTAGCTCGGAGGTAGAATGCCCCTGAGTTCAATTCCCAGTACCGCAAAAAAAAAAAAGTAGATGGAGCCAAGATATCATGAAGGGTGTGGAGAGGTTCCCACACATTCTCTGCCTGATAACAACAACCATCACAAAGTGCGACCTTGCAGCCTCCCAGGTACTGGGATTACAAATATGCACCACCACGCCGGGCTTTTTGGTGGCGCACACTTGTAATCCCAGCATTTGGGAGGCTGAGACCGGAGGATCCAGCTTCACAGCCAACCTCAGCTGCTTAGTGAGGCCCTTCACAACTTAGTGAGACCGACCCTATTTCCAAAAGAAAAAGAAAAAAAAAAAAATAGGGCTGGGGCTGTAGCTCGGAGGTAGAATGCTCCCAGATTCCATCTCCAGTATAGCAAAAAAACAAACAAACAAACAAACAAAAACCATGGAAGTGGCTCATCCTCCCCTCCCTGTTTGCTTCCCAAGCCTCCAGCCCGAAGCAGGGCCACCTTCTGCCTCCCTTGCCACAGGTGTGGGCTGCGGAGGGAGCTATTTCCAGCCGGCACTTCTCGCTGACTTAATTCTGCATCAGGTGCTCCGGATCCCCGGGCAGGAAGCGCCTGCCCCTCCCCTTTGCCAGGATGAATTCCTTTCCAAGCGCTGAGGGGCGTGGTGCTTAGAATGCTCTGCTGCTGTCGTCGCTGCTGTGTAAAGGGCCAACCTGGGCTTTCTTACTTGGGGGACGGAGTAGGGGAAGGTTACAAAATGCTTTCAACAGCCGGTGTGTGGGAAACCGAATCCCCAAGCAATGGGATTAGGAGATGGGAGGGTTGGGAAGAGACTGAGTCCCAAGGGCTCTGACCGCAGGAAGCAGATCAGATGTCCTTAGAATTAAAGGCCGGGCGCACACCTGTCAGCCAGTACTTGGGAGGCTCCTTCTCCTTGTACTGGGGATTGAATCCAGGGGCATTTTATCTCTGAGCTACACCCCCCGTCCATTTATGTATTTATGTATTGATTGATTTAAATTGTTTGTTTTTTGAAACAGGGTCCCACTAAGTTGCTGAGGCTAGCCTCAAACCTTCAATCCTCCAGTCTCAGCCTCCCAAGTACTAGGATTCTAGACATGCACCACCACGCCAGCTGGGCCTCCTGTTTTCTTTCTTTTTTTTTTTTTTTTGCAGTACTGGGGATTGACCCCAGGGGCATTCTACCTCCGAACTACACCCCCAGTCCTAATTTTTATTCTTTTTTTTTTTTTTTTTTTGCGGTACTGGGTATTGAACTCAGGGGCATTCTACCTCCAAGCTACACCCCCAGCCCTATTTTTTATTCTTTATTTGGAAACCGAGTCTCACTAAGTTGCGGAGGGCCTCACTAGGTAGCTGAGGCTGGCCGCGAACCCGGATCCTCCGGTCTCAGCCTCCCGAATGCTGGGATTACAAGCGTGCGCCACCACGCCCGGCTCTTTATTCTTTATTTTAAAACAGGGTCTCATTAAGTTGCAGAGGGCCTCACTAAGTAGCTGAGCCTGTCCACAAACCTGCAATCCTCCTGTGTCAGCCTCCCAAGTACTGGGATTACAGACGTGCACCACCACGCCCGCTTGGGCCTCTTGTTTTCTGAAACGCAATGCACAGACCAGCTGGGGTGAGGGGTGGGTCCTTTGTCACCCTCCAGCGTCACCTTGCCTTCAGCTCTGTCCCCTCTCTTTGGCACAACGTGGTGCCGCCTCCTCACTGCCCGGCAGCCTCAGTGGGTGGGATCCTGAGCATTGCTGCGGCCCTCCAGCTCCAGCAAGGCGCCTCTTAGTACTCTTTCCCTTTCCTCTGATTCTCAGTGGTCCTGTGGACAGGAACCCCTGCTCGCTCCGGACCCTTCAATTCAAGGCCCGCATTTCTTTCTTTCTTTTTTTTTTTTTTTTTTGCGGTACTGGGGATTGAACTCAGGGGCATTCTACCTCTGAGCTACACCCCCAGCCCAATTTTTTATTCTTTATTTTGAAACAGGGTCTCACTAAGTTGCAGAGTGCCTCACTAGGTAGCTGAGGCTGGCCTCGAACCCGGATCCTCCGGTCTCAGCCTCCCAAGTACTGGGATTACAAATTACAAGCGTGCACCACCACACCTGGCTGCCTGCATTTCAATGTTGTTCTCCTGCCACAACGGAACAGGAACCTTCAACCTTCACCTGCTGTCCCAATAGGAGCAAATGAAGTTCAAAGCCACAGGAGCAACGCCCCGGGCTAGTCACCAGAGTCCCGGCTGAAAGGCAGGGAGCCCCGGGCCTTTGGTCTGGAGAATTCAAGGCCCTAGATGTGGGAAACTGCTCTAAGTCTAAAAAATAGTGGCTTACGGACTTATAGCTTCTTGCTTGCTTTGGCAGAGACTGCCTTTCCAGAGGGAACCGAAGACAGCGACCTCGACGGCCCTTCACTACCTAAGCTACTTCCTCCTGTTTTACTGTACCGTTTGCTTGCTTTGCTTAAGGGTCGAGCACCCAAAGGAGCTGAAGCCTGCAACCTCTGCTCCTCTTGCAAAACCGCCAGATAACTCGTGTTCTACAGGATTCCGAACACGAGGCTCTGCTCCCTAGCCAGAGACATCAATGATTTAACTGTCCGCCTGCAATAAAAGGAAGGGCCGAGTTTCACTGGGGGACTTTGGCTCTCTTGCCTTCTCCGGGAACAAAGTCTCAAGAGCATTTTTTCATTGCGTCGTCCCGACACTCGGACAGCTGGCTGAACTTTTATTTATTTTCTTTCTTTTCTTTTTTTTTGGTACTGGGGATTGTACCCAGGGGCATTCTACCCCCAGCCCTTGCTGTCAGTCTCCCCAAGTTGCTGAGGCTAGCCTTGAACCTGTGATCCTCTTGTCTCAATCTCCCAAAAAATGGGATTACAGGCATGGGCTGCCACACCAGGACTGGCTGAACTTTTTTCTTTTCTGTGGGGGTGGGGGAGGGGGAGTACTGGGGATTGAACCCAGGGGCATTCTACCTCTGAGCTACATCCCCAGCCCTGTTTTTTTTTAAGTCTTTGTTTTGAAATAGGGTCTCACTAAATTGCCTCACTAAATAGCTGAGACTGGCTGTGCACCCAGATCCTCTGGTCTCAGCCTTCCAAGTACTGGGATTACAAGTGTGTGCCACCACACCTGGCTTGGCTCAATTTCTTTCTTTTTCTTTTTTCTTTTTTTTTTTTTTTTTTTTTTTTTTGCGGTACTGGTAATGGAATCCAGGGGCATTCTACCTCTGAGCTACACCCTCAGCCCTACTTTTTATTCTTTATTTTCAAACAGGGTCTCACTAAGTTGCAGACTGGCCTCACTAAGTAGCTGAGGCTTGCCGGGAACCCAGATCCTCCGGTCTCAGCCTCCCAAGTACTGGGATTACAAGGGTGCGCCACCACGCCTGACTTGGATGAACTTTTCTGATGATGCATAAATTGGATTTAATCCCAACTTCACAGGGCAAAGTATCACACAGCACGCTCAGCCGTAGCACCTGTACTATGGGATTAAAAGCACCCTGGAGTGGCTTACTGTCTGGTCCCCACCAGAGTTTTGCCCTTACCTGCCTGCTAGAGCTGTGCTTCTCAACCGTCAACTTGCAGGTGAATCACCTGGGATGTGTAAGCCAGCCTGGGCATGCGCATTCTGCCTGGCTCACAGGTGCCGTTGACCCGGCGGGTCCTAGGGCCACGCTGACTAGGACACACCCTAAACCAGGGACTACATTAGCCTTGACTTGGACATTTGACCTGCTGCCCTCCTAAGGAAGAAAAACAGATGTAAGGAGAGACAACCTAAATAAACAATCAACGCTCCCCCCTCCCACCAAAAAAAAAAAAAAAAAAAAAAATCCCCAAGAGGCCCAGACTTTGCACCATTTTTCCATGTTTATTTCAAGTTTACAGAGAAGCTTCATCATCTGTGGAAAACACCAAAGGCTTATCTTGAAGTTCATGTACTTGTACGTGATAAATACACAGTATTTAACTTTGGACACCTGATCAAAGTAAAATGCATAGTAGAAAGGGGTCAGGGATGAAACAGAAGCGTCGGGCACGGACGAGATCACAGAATAGAAAAGTTGAGAGCCAGCGACCCCGAGACCTTCCCTAGCACCTCAGGAGAGAGTGGGGTCCTGGCTCCACCACTGGCACCCGGAAACTCCGATCTGGGAGACGGGGCGGGAGCCACGCGCAGCCCGGGTGTTCGCCGTGCTCCATCAAGGCTTGGAGGACCGCACGCAGCCCTGCCCTCGGCAAGGCCGCACCCGTAGGGCAAGGGCCTCCGCAGCCCCACGCCAACGAGGGGCTCGAGACGGTTTCTTGGGGGGCCCGTGGCATCCTGTGGAGAGGACGAGGGGAGTCACGGAGGACTTAGACTTTCTTCAAGGCCGAGGGCGCAGGCCACAGATCGCTTACACCATGTCGGTCACACAGACAGGCCAGCAACGAGTCACAGGCGCCCTGTTTGCCCGCGAGGAAACGCTGCTGGTGACCACTTCTTAAACCTTCCCGTGCGGGCGGGGCTGGCTTTTGAGAACTCCACATTTGTGCTCTGAGAGCGGCGGTTCCTAAAGCTTTCTTTAATGCCCAGTCTGCTTATGCTTTCCGCAGGCAGGGGCTCCTTCCCACAGCTTTCTTTGGTGTTTGTTTAAAAAACAAAACAAAACAACAACTTTATGGATGCGGGCCTCCCCCAACCCCCCCGCCCCGAACCCCAAACAGCTAGGTGCTGCAGGCATCCTGGTAAGACGTCTGGGAGGGGGAGCTGTGGCGGGAGGAACGGCGATGCCCGACGTGGTCGTGTAAACACAGAAAGAGGAGGTCGGCAGAGCTGGGCATGCTGCCTGCGCTCCTCCAGGCGGCCGCGCGGCCGGGCGGAGTCCATGCACGCAGGCTGGGACCGGCCTGAGGACCGGCCACCTTTAACCACGGCAAAAATGCTTATTGCAAACAAAGCAAACCCCATCCGCTACCAAGAGGGGTGGAGCTACTGGGTCATTTCCCCCCATACACGTACAGGGGGAGCGCAAGAGGAAGTACTAGGTTACAAAGACAAGGTGAGCAGGCAAGACCCCCCCCCCATTCATGGGAGTCTCTCAGGAACCAGCATTCCCTCATTCTAACTGCTTGCAGGACGCAAGAGGGGTCTGGCTAAACTACAGTCAAGAGCTGAAAGAAATCTAGGGAAGCCAAGAACTCTCCAGGAATGGCGGGGCAGGGGACACAGGGCTCTCTGCTGTCTGTCTCCGAAGGAAGTCCTTGAGCTGTGTCTTAACAGGCAGAGACCAGGCAGACGAAGTCTTCAGGGCCCAGTAACCGCCACCGTATCCCCTGCCCCCAGCCCAGATCTTCCCCAAACCCTGGAAAGCCAAGCTTGGAATCTCCAGGGCACAGTCCGCCCCGTTTCCCGGCTGCCTTGAACATCACACTTGCCCTTGGGTGGCTCTGGATGGAGTCATACCCAAAGCCCGACCAAACTTCCCGATACTGGTGGACTTTTTCTTTCTGAACTTCTGGCTACAAGAGGGGATGCATCCTGTGCCAACTTCTGACCCCCTCGGACCCTGAGGAAGCTTCTGGGTCTCCACCATCTTCTTTTTTTTTTTTTTTTTTTTTTTTTGCGGTACTGGGGATTGAACCCAGGGGCATTTTACCTCCGAGCTACACCCCCAGCCTTAGTTTTTATTTTTATTTTTAAACAGTCTCACTAAGTTGTGGAGTGCCTCACTAGGTAGCTGAGGCTGGCCTCGAACCCAGATCCTCCGGTCTCAGCCTCCCAAATGCTGGGATTACAAGCGTGCGCCACCACGCCCCGCCTTCCACCATCTTCTCTAAGTTGGTGTCCCCTGTATCACTGTGCAGATCGTACCAAAGCTTTGATACTAAGGACAGTCACTTGTGTCTCACTCAGCCAGGCAGAGGACTTTCCCAAGTAGCCCTGCTCCGCCAGGTGGGCCAAGCGTTTCTTTGACGATGACAGCGAGCGGGATCTGAGAATGGCGACTTTGGAGCAGGTCAGAAACAGGCTAAGCGGCTAACACACGAGCACGGGTTCATCGGCTGTAACTCTGGTGACGTGGCACACGCCATGACAGCCCGGAAGCTTCTAAAGCATTGCTGAACTTCATTTCAGTCCCGTTAGACAACGGAAAGTGTGTCTTTTTGCTGTTGCTGACTGTTCAGCCATGTAATGTACATGGAAGTGTAGGATTTCACCCTGAAGTTTTCAGAATTCAACAAAGAGATTTGCTAGAGCGTGGCCAGCCATCTCCAAACCCTGCTTGGAGCAGGAACAGAAGAAAGAGCCCAGAGCTCTGGGGGCTAACCTTCTTCCCCACCGTGGCTGCCGCCTGCTCGTCTAGGGTTGGAAAATCCCCTTTGAGGAGTACTTAAAACTTCAAAAGCCCTTTCGGTTTTCCTGACTACATACAATTCTACCCATAAAAAATTACAAAGTCCTTCTTGCAAATAAGTTGCATGGAAGCTCCCTGCAGCGACGGAGGGCGAGCCCTGTTGTCCACGGTTTGGTTTCCGAAGGTGCCACGGTTGGGGTCTGCAGGAGTCCTCACGCCTATCCGCTCCCTCTCCAGTGCAGAATGCGCCCCGCGGCCGGAGTTCAAACCCCACACACATTCACTTGGTACATCTCACACGGTCCGGAAGGATTTTTTTTTTTTTGGCATAAAAATGTTCTAAAAAGCAACTGTCCCAAGATGCGGGTGAGTGTGGGGGTCTGCAGTCCTTACACCTGCCGGTCTGGCCAGCCAGCGGCCGAGGTCACATCATGCAGTCAAGTCCCCTTTTTTTTTTTTTTTGTCCCCTTTAAAACAACAAAGGAAAGAACAACAAAATAGTGATAACCAGAGATGACGCTCAAGGCGCTACACACGTGCTGTTTCCGTAGGACATGCTGCTATGGAAACGGGGCGCGCAGGCCAGGCATGCGAGGTCGACTGGTCCAGGCGGCTACTCCGGCTCCATCGCCTCCTCGGGCGGCAGCGGGCGCATGCGCGCGGGGGAGCCGGGGGCCCGGGCCCCCCAACGTCCCACGCAGGGGCCACCTTTCACAGGGGGGCTTCCTCCTCCCCCACGGGGGCCGGGTCGGGGCCCCGGAGGTTGTCTTCGCTGCCTCGCTTCCTGCTCGCCGAACAGAAAACCAGCGTTAAGGCCCGGAGGGAGGAACGGAGGCAGGCCCCTGACCAGTCTCCACCTGGGGGACCGTCCATTCGCCGGGCGTGTCATCTCCCGCCACTTGGGACACGATCACCTCCACCTGTTACTGATCCCCATACACACACGGACACTTTTATCTTGCTCACCTAATTTTTTTTGGGGGGGGGAGTGGTACTGGGAACTGAACCCAGGGGCATTCTACCTCTGAGCTACGCCCCCCAGCTCTTTATTTTATTTTTTCTATTTTGCGGTACTGGGGATTGAACCCAGGGGTATTCTACCTCCGAGCTACACTCCCAGTCCTATTTTTTATTCTTTATTTTGAAACAGGGTCTCAGCCTCACTAAGTACTGTGGATCCTCCAGTCTCAGGCTCCCTAGTACTGGGATTTTTTTTTTTTTTTTTTTTTTGGTTTGGAAACAGAGTCTTATTAGGTTGATTGGCATCTCATTAAATTGTTGAGGTTGGTCTGGAACCCATGATCCTCCCGTCTCAGCCTCCCAAGCACTGGGATTACAAGCATTCGCCACCACGCCTGGCTCCGAAGTCTGCACTTTTAATGGGTTACCTGTATGGTATGTGAATTGTCTCTCAATAAAGCTTTTTTTTGGTGGTACTGAGGATTGAACCCAGGGGCATTCTACCTCACTAAGTAGCTCACTAAGTAGCTTGGATCCTCGGGTCTCAGCCTCTACTGAGATTACAAGGGTGCACCACCATGCCTAGCTTTTTTTTTTTTTTTTTTTTTTTTTTTTTTTTTTTTTTTTTTTTTTTTTTTTTTTTTTTTGAGATTGAACCCAGGGGCATTCTATCTGAGCTACCCCCAGCCCTATTTTATTTTTATTTTAAAACAGGGTCTCTCTAGGTTAATGAGAGTCTCACTATTTGCTGAGGCTGTCCTCGAGCCTGTGATCCTCCCAAGTCTCAGCCCCCCAAGTAAATAAAGCTATTTTTTTTTTTTTGGTACTGGGGATTGAACTCAGGGGCATTCTACCTCCGAGCTACACCCCCAGCCCTATTTTTTATTCTTTATTTTGAAACAGGGTCTCACTAAGTTGCGGAGTGCCTCACTAGGTAGCTGAGGCTGGCCTCGAACCCTGATCCTCAGGTCTCAGCCTCCCAAATGCTGGGATTACAAGCGTGCGCCACCACGCCCGGCAAACAAAGCTATTTCTAATAGTCGAGACGGCTGCCTGGCTCTGAGTAGCATCAGGCGGCCACGTCAGGCTCATGGGAAGGACGCTGTGGGGGACAAGTGGCAGCAGGGGTCCTCCCATCTTATGGGGACGAAAGTTCCCATCTGTCGGGCGAGGTGCTGGTAACACTGGCGTGGATGTGTGTTTGGAAGACGGACAGCTGACCAGGAAAGACAAGGACAGGACCTCCGGGGCTCGGGGGACGCTTAGAGCACTCAGCAACGGGCAGAAAGGGGCTCATCCTCTAGGGCTCAACTCAGCAAAGAAGCAAGGGCCGGTGCCGGGCAGCCCTGGTGAGGAGCTGCGGGTCACAGGGGCCTGGCGTGACCTCTGACCTCTGCACTCCCAGTAGGATATCACTGACGTGCACTGAGGATGGGGCCCGCCTGGGGGTCCGGGGACCTGGGTGGACTCACAGGCATTCCGGTGGAGCGCCATGCACCTGCAGCCCCAGCACACATGCATGACCCGCACGCACGCACGGCACCCAGAGGCACCCAGAGGCCCCTCGGGGTAGCCCTGGGGGGAGGCGGCAGCTGCCCCGCCCCCAGGCCCCCACGGCCGCGCACAGGCAGGCAGGCGTTACCTGGGGCTCAGACAAGGGCTCCCACTCCCTGGTTGGTTTTTTGCTGGAATCGCCAGAGGGGGGAAAAGGGAAATGAGGAGGACTCTGGGGACCCGTGGGGTTCCCGCCCCCCCCCCCAGACAGTGATCCCCACGCCTACTTCGCCCCGCCGGGGCCTGGGCGTCACTCCCAGCAGGTGGGTGTGCACCTCTCTGCCTTAACAGGAGAGTCCAGAGCGAGGCCTGGTGCTTGCGCACCCAGCACGGGGCCTGAAATCCCACCCAGGCACCCAGGCCTCCAAGCCTCCAGGCCACAGAGAGACCCCAGGGAAAGCACTGATCCCCCAAGAAAGGCAGAACTCCAGTGGACTGTGCCGTGCCGCAGGAGGTGAGACCCCGGGCGGAAGGGAGACACTCACCTGAGCAGGGTTCCAGGGGCAGAGGGCGAGCGCTCGTCCCGCCGGCTGCCCTCGAACGGGTTCCCAAAGGAGCGCTTCCGAATCATGGTTTTCACCAGGATCTGAGGAGCGAGAGAGAGGAGGAGGCGGGTGACTGGGGGAGTCCGGCCCCGCCTCTGTGGGGAACCATGGGGCACCTGTGGCCAGACTCATCCCCGAGTCAGTCAGATGATGCGTCACTCCCCGTGCCCTGGCTGCCACCAAGTGCAGGTCCTGACGCCCTGGTCCAACACACACAGCCCGTCACAAGACAGTCCCAGCCTGCAGACCCAGGAGCCCTGCGCTCCAGGAGTGCAGGCCTAATGTCCCTCAGGGACACCTGGTACCACCTGTGTCACCTGTGTCACTGCTGAAGGGCCCTCCAGGCCCACCAAGCTGTCTCATCTTCAAGGCTGGGCCCTTACTTTCCGTGAAATCCATCTGTGACCACCCCACCGCACACCAATAAGAGACAAATCATGGTTTCTCTGAGAACAGGAGGCTGCTTTTTAAAAATCGAGAGATAATTCATATACATTCTACCTCTGAGCTACACCCCCAGCCCTACTTTATTTTTATTTGGAAACGGTCTCGATAGGTTGGTGAGAGTCTCACTACTTTCTAAGGCTGTCCTTGAACCTGGGATCCTCTTGTCTTAGCCTTCCAAGTACTGGGATTACAGATGTGCACCACCACGCCTGGCTAAAAGTTTTTGTTTTTGTTTTTGTTTTTTTTCACTCTTAGCTTAATTGATTTTTGTCTTTTTGGAACTGGGAATCAAACTCAGAGCATCACATTCGCAAGGAGAGTGCTTTGCCACTGAGTTACATCCCAGCCCCAAATTCACCGTTTCAAAGTGTTCCTGGGTACACAGAGGAATCAGTTCCAGAAACCCTCCCCACCAATTACCCAAATCTGTGAACACTCACTCAACTCCCTTACACAAAGTAGCTCAGTACTGCAGCAGGGCGTGGTGGCACATGCCTGTAATCTCAGGATTACTTGGGAGCTGAGATAGGGGATCACAAGTTTGAGGCTAGCCTCAGCAACTTAGCGAGGTCCTCCAAAGCTTGGTGAGGCTGTTTCAAAATAAACAATAAGCTGGACGTGGTGGCGTACACCTGTAATCCCTGTACTTGGCAGGCAGAAGACAGGAGGATTGCAGGTTCGAGGACAGCCTCAGCAAGAGTGAGACTCTCATCTACCTAGCAAGACCCTGTTTCTTTTCTTTTCTTTTTTTTTTTTTTTTTTTTTTTTTTGCGGCACTGGGGATTGAACCCAGAGGCATTCTACCTCCGAGCTACACCCCCAGCCCTATTTTTTATTCTTTATTTTGAAACAGGGTCTCACTAAGTTGCAGAGTGCCTCACTAGGTAGCTGAGGCTGGCCGAGAACCCGGATCCTCAGGTCTCAGCCTCCCAAATGCTGGGATTACAAGCGTGCGCCACCACGCCCGGCTAAGACCTTGTTTCAAAATAAGAAGTAGAATCGGACTAGGGGTGTAGCTCAAAAGTAGAATGTCTCTGGGCTCAATCCCCAGTACCACACACAAAAAAGAGAAATACAAACAAACAAATAAATAAATAAAATAGGGCTGAGGGTGTAGCTCAAAGGTAGAATGCCTCTGGGTTCAATCCCTAGTACCACTGAAAAAAAAAGAAAAAAAAAAGTTACACATAGAGTTGTCATAGGATCTAGAAAGTCTATTCCTCGCTGGGTGTGGTGGTGCACACTATAATCCCAGTACTTGGGAGGCTGGGACAGGAGGATCACAGGTTCGAGGATAGCCTTAGCAATTTAGAGATGCCTCCCACAGTTTAATGAGACCTTGTTTCAAAATAAAATAGGACTGAGGGTGTAGCTCAGAGAGGTCCATGGGTTCTATCACTGGTAACACAAAATCAAAACCAAACAACAACAATAACAAAAGTCTATTCCTAGTATATATCCAAGAGAAATGAAAACATTTTGTGTAGGAAACATATTCATACAAAAAGGTGAGCATTACGTGACTAACAGCCACGCTGTTCACACCTGCCAAAAAGTGGAAGCAGCTGGACATGGTGGTGCACACCTGTAATCCCAGTGCTTGGGGAGACTGAGACAGGAGGATCACAGGTTGGAGGACAGCCTCAGCAAACAGTGAGACTCTCAACAACCTAGTGAGACCCTGTTTCCAAATAAAAATAAAATCGGGCTGGGGGTGTAGCTCGGCAGTAGAATGCCCCTGGTTTCCATCCCCAGCACCAAAAAAATAAAAAAGAAGTGGACGCAATTGAGACGTCCAACAGCTGAGCGCATACCAGAACGCAGTCTGCCCACAGGAAGGAATATTAGTAGGCCACGAAAGTGAACACACGGCGCCAAGTGTGGAACAGGTCCACCCACAGACAAAAGGCCGTGCTCACCGGGGGCGCAGGGAGAGGGGATGGGGCTGGCCACTACCGGGTCTGGGCTTGCTTGCTTCCTCCTTTCCTGTACCACGGGGGGGTCGAACCCCGGGCCCTGAGCATGCCAGGCGAGCGCTTTACCACTGAGCTACACCCCCAGTCCTGGTATGGGGCCTCCTTTTGGTGTCATGTAAATGTTGTGAAATAGGTCATGGTGATGTGAGTTATACTAAAAGCATTGACCGGAGTGTGTGATTCCACTGGTCCACAGAGCCGGGGACACCCGGGCGGTTGCCGCAACGGGCGGATATGGGAAGGGGTTGTGAGCTCGGGAGGCAGGGCTTGCTTGTGAGGTGATGAAAAGGCTTCAAGGCCATAACTGCGATACTTTGTGACCGTCCTAAATGCGCCGAACCGCTACTTTGTTCTGTTTTTGTCTTTTTTGTGGTACCAGGGATTGAACCCAGGGGCATTCCACTTCCGAGCTACACCCCCAGCTCCGTTTTATGTATTTACTTATTTTATTTCTAAACAGGCTCTCACTAGGTTGCTGAGAGTTTTGCCAAGTTTCGGAAGCTGTCCTCGAACCTGCAAACTTGCCACTTTGCAATGGCTAATTTTGCATTATGTGAGTTCCACTTGGAGGAGGAAGGCCACCTCCCTGGCCAGTTCTCAGCACAGCGGGTTCCCGGTGGCTCCCGAGACACGCCATGCCAGCCCCTTCCTCAAGCCTGCACACGACGGTGACAAACGTGAGGGGCTGAGCCTTGAGACTCAACTTGACACTCCTGAGCACAGCCCGACTCAGACCCTCGGCAACTTCCCACTCCTTTTTTTTTTTTTTTTTTTTTTTTTGCAGTATTGGGGATGGAACCCAAGGGCATTCTATCTCCGATCTCCACCCCCAGCCCTATTTTTTATTCTTTATTTATTTGTTTGTTTGTTTGTTTGTTTTGCAGTACTGGGAGTTGAACTCAGGGGCATTCTACCTCCGAGCTATACCCCCAGCCCTATTTTTTATTCTTTATTTTGAAACCGAGTCTCACTAAGTTGCAGAGTGCCTCACTAGGTAGCTGAGGCTGGCTGAGAACCCGGATCCTCCGGTCTCAGCCTCCTGAATGCTGGGATTACAAGGGTGCGCCACCACGCCCGGCTTTTATTCTTTATTTTGAAACAGGGTCTCACTAAGTTGCGGAGGGCCTCACTAAGCAGCTGAGGCTGGCTGCGAACCCGGATCCTCCGGACTCAGCCTCTCAAGTACTGGGATTACAAGCGACTGGGCAACTTCCTACTCGTGAGGCCAAGAGGTAAACCTCCGCTGCCTCCTCCCTCCATCTGCTTTGCCCTGCCTCTGCAGGCCTGGCTTTCTGGAAGATTCTGGCTGGCCCAGCTCCTCCCACCAGGGGCTCTGCCTTGCTGTTCCCTCCTGCCGGACTGTGTCCCTCTGCACGCAGGTTAACACCCGCCATCTCTTGCTGCACCTCCGTCCCTCCCCGGAGGCCGTCTCCAGCCGGTCACCTGGACCAGCGTCCCTCCAGGCCCCTTGGTGTGTGACCATCGCCTGTCACTCAGGATGGCGGGGGCTGGGCCAGCCTTTTTCACCGCCGCACCTTGCCCCAGAGCCCACTCCGTGTGTCTGTCTGTTGTTCTTTTTTGTAGTACTGGGGACTGAACCCAGGGCCGCTCTACCTCCAAGCTACACCCCCAGCCCGATTTGATTTTGATTTTGAAACAGGGTCTTGCTAGGTTGCAGAGGGCCTCACTAAGTAGCTGAGGCTGGCTGCAAACCTGTGATCCTCCTGCCTCAGCCTCCCAAGGACTGGGATTACAGGCGTGCGCCACCACGTCCAGCCCACTGTGTTTAAGAACTGTTTCCTGAGTGACAAACACCACTGCACACCGCCAGGGTCAGGAGCTTTCCCCGGAGAATCTGCAAAGGGAGGGGGGCCGAGCCGGAGACCAGCCCGCAGCAGGTCCCCTGCCACCGGCGCCGGACGGGACGGGACGGGACGGGGCAGCGAGTGAAGGGTGGGCCGGGAAGGAGTGGGTGCCGGTGCGGATGGCGAGTGGCAGTAAAGGTGGTGCAGAGGCCCGGAGGGGAGGAGGAGACAAGGATGAGCACCCATCCTGGGACTCAGGCTCCGTGGGGAGAGGCAGCGAGGGGGGTAGCAGCAGGGAGCAGAGCAAAGCTGGAAGAGAAAGGCCAGCACCCAGGGGCGGTCCCTCGGTCCCTGGGGCCTGGGCCAGATGCAACCAGCGCCGTCAAGATGGCCGGGCTCTGCCACCTGTGCACACCCTGGGCTCCCGCTGGTGAGACCTGAGGATTCTACCCTCTGCTTCCTTCTTCCTGTGTCAGGGCCAGAGAAGGGGGCTCCGAGGCTCCCGGCAAATTGACACCCTTGGGCATCGGAAAGGCGGAGCCCGCAATGTCCCCGCGGCCAACGTGAGACCTGCTGGGTCCTCTGCCTTGGAGACTGGGGACCGGCCTGGGGACCCGTCCGTGGCATGCCTCTCCCCGAGTGCTCTGAAAGCCAGGATTTGGGAGGCGTGGTATGAACCGGTCAGGGGCTGCCCCCCTCTCTGGCACCACGGGGCCTCGAGGCCATTCGCCGTGTCCTGACTCTCGGGCCCACACCTGCTCCCCCGGCCTCCGCCTGCACCCCGGGCCCGCCTCTGGCGCTCTCGGCCCCTGCTCTGGGTCGGTGGTTCAACCCGCCTTACCACGGTCGCCAGGCTGGGAATGTGTTTGACCGAATTCTCGACCTCCTCTTCGGTCACCTCGACCAGCGTGCAGTTCTCGTCCTCCGACGGCAACGGCTCGGCCCCGTGCCTCGTGACCCAGGGGTGCAGCTTCAATGAATGACAGGAGGGGTGAGGGGCGGGCGCGGCCGCCTCCCCAAGGCCCTGCCAGCAGCCAGCTGAGCCGAGGGGGCATGCGGGGAGGAGGGGGAGGCCAGGCCTCAGGCGGCATGCGGGGAGCGGGGAGCGGGAGCAGAGCCGGGCGGGGGTGACATGAAGGGAAAGGGAAAGAAGCTGGAGACAGAAGATGGGAGGGCGGCGGGGCCAACAGGTGTGCAAACCGGACTCCCCACCTGGCCCTCGGTCTCGGCAGACACTTCTAGACTCCTTGGGGCCCGAGTCCTAATCTTTCGGGTTGACCCCTCTCAAGACGCCTTCCAGTGCCAGGTGGAAGCCAGGTGCCTAGCAGGTCCCACAGAACAGCTGCAGACCTCTTTTTTTGTGTGTGCTAGGAATGGAACCCAGGAGCATTCAACCTCCGAGCTACACACCCCCAGCCCTATTTTATTTTGAAACAGGGTCTCACTCAGTTGCGGAGGGCCTCACTAAGCAGCTGAGGCTGGCCGAGAACCCGCGATCCTCCTGTCTCAGCCTCCCAAGTACTGAGATTAGAGGCGTGCATCTGCAGACCTCTTAAAGGGCCAGGAACACGCAAGTAGCCAGACTGGAATTTGGCGTCAGCGAGGCCCAGTGGCGGAGGAGCACCGTCAAGCCTCAGCAACTGTCCCTGACACCCGGGAAGGCAGCGACCAGCTGGACAGACACGATCGGGAGGAGCCAGGCCGGCATCCATCCCTCGCCCCTCCTGGGGCCCAGGTCCTTCTCTGTGACCTTTTGGGCTGCCCCTCTTAAGGCACCGTCCACATTACTCCGCCAGGGGCCTGGCGGGTTCCAGACAGCGTGTGGAGGGCTCTTGAAGTGCCACGCCGAGTTGGCAGGCCGATGTGGGCGCGGATGGGGGGTTCCTCCCAAACCACTTGGGGAGAATTTGGCAGGTCAGGGAGATTGAATTGCTCACGGACCCCTTCCCACTCTCACTACAATTTCTTTTCTTTTTTTTGCGGTACTGGGGATTGAACTCAGGGGCATTCTACCGCCGAGCTACACTCCCAGTCCTATTTTTTATTCTTTATTTTGAAACCGAGTCTCACTAAGTAGCGGAGGGCCTCTCTAGTAGCTGAGGCTGGCCACGAACCCGGATCCTCCAGTCTCAGCCTCCCGAATGCTGGGATTACAAGCGTGCGCCACCACGCCCGGCTCACTGCAATTTCTGCTCAGGACCTATGACATCCAGGGAAGGACCGGGAGCCGAGCAGCCGGGCGGAGAGCACCGAGACCCAGGTGGCTCTGCAGAGCACGGACGCCGTCAGCCAAGCCGATCGGAGCAAGCGCAGGCTGCCCGGCTGACTGGTCACAGACCCCGGTCCCGCGAGCACAGTGAACACGACCCCCAAGCCCTCCTCCGCACCCCTGGCCACCCCGGGCACGGAGGCAGCAGTGTGGAGGAGGGCATGGCGCCGCGGACAAGGGGTGTGGGCCTGGCCAAGGCGGGTGGAGCCAAACAATTCCAAGCGTAGGACGCAGGCTGGACCTCCGGTGTCAGCCTCCAGGGCCAGCGGTGACCCCCGCCCCACCTGGTACCTTGATTTCTGGCACCAAAATCCTCGACTCGGGGTTCTTGTCCAGCATGCGCATGATCAGGTCCTTCAAGTCCTCGGCTATGTCGGGCCTGGGGGCGGGAGACACGTCAGGGATGGGAGTGGATCCCCGGGGCGCCGCAGCGGGGAGGGCAGGTGGGCAGCACTCACTGGTCTGGAAACTCCAGGGCCTGGCTCTTGATCTTGCTGTGTAAACACATGATCCGCTCGTCCATGAATGGGCACTGCAAGAGAGGCCGGGGCGAGGGCCAGGGTCACTGGCAGCCACGCCTGTCCTTCAGAGGTCACCCGTGGCGTGCCACCCCACGTGGGACACAGCAGAGAAAACAGTCCTGGCCAACTCTGGGCAGGGAGTACTTGTCATCCTCCCAAGTTCTGGAAGGCCCAGGAATGTTCTAGAAGGGCTAAGTCCTTCCCAAACACACTGTGGCCTCCCTCTGCAACTCCCGTGTACTACTTATATCAAAGCAAACTCTCTTTGCCACCCACTAGCCAGGTGAGCAATAAAAACAGAACAAGCTGGCCGGGCGTGGTGGCACACGCTTGTCATCCCAGTACTTGGGAGGCTAAGACGGGAGGATCGAAGGTTTACGGCCAGCCTCAGCTACTTAGTAAGGCCCTCTGCAACTTAGTGAGAGCCTGTTTCAAACTAAAAAATAAAATAATAGGACTAGGGGTAGACCTCTGAGGTAGAATGCCCCTGGGTTCAATTCCCAGTACCACACGGAAAAAAGAGAAACAAAAACAGAACAAGCTGGACATGGTGGTGCACGCCTGTAATCCCAGTATCTGGAAGGCTATTGCAAGAGGATCACAGGTTGGAGGCCAGCCTCAGCAACTTAGGGAGACCCTGTTTCCAAATTAAAAATAAAAAGGGCTAGGGGTGTAGCTCATAGGTAGAATGTCCCTGGGTTCAATCCCCAGCAACACACACACACACACACACACACACACACACACACAAATCCACACTTCTATCACTTGCATAATCAAACTGAACGTCACAGTGAAAAAGAGAAGCCCCTAAACATAGATAAAAATGAAATGAAAACAACAAAAGAGACACAACAACCAAAAGACAAAACAGCACTCCCTAAACCAACAATGTTAAATGAATTTTTTGGTGTGTATGTTTGCGGTACTGGGGATTGAACCCAGAGGCATTCTACCTCCCAGCTACACCTCCAGCCCTATTTTATTTACTTTTTTATTTGGAAACAGGGCTTCGCTAGGTTGATGAGAGTCTACTACTTGCTGAGGTTGTCCTCAAATCTTCGATCCTCCTGTCTCAGCCTCCTAAGTACTGGGATTACAAGCGTGCATCACCACACTGGCTTTCTATTTTTATTTTTTTTTTTGCGGTACTAGGGATTGAACTCGGGCATTCTACCTCCGAGCTACATCCCCAGCCCTATTTTTTATTCTTTATTTTGAAACCAAGTCTCACTAAGTTGTGGAGTGCCTCACTAGGTAGCTGAGGCTGGCCGCGAACCCGGATCCTCTGGCCTCAGCCTCCCGAATGCTGGGATTACAAGCGTGCGCCACCACGCCCGGCTCACACTGGCTTTCTAAATAAATTTTAATTCCATTCCAATTCCGCCCTAATATTAGGATCTAGGAACACTGACGGAAAGTAGGCCAAAGCAGTAAAGGGCAAAGGAGGAATTAATGCAGTGATTGATTAGTGATGTCTGTCTCAGGCCCAGGAGCAGGATAAGGTGGCATTTTTGTTGTCCTTACCACTGAGCTACACCCCCATCCATGAATGTATGAATGTATGTATGTGTTTGTACTGGAATTGATCCCAGGGGGCATTCACCTCTGAGCTACACCCCCAGCCCTATTTTATTTTGAGTCCTGCAAAGTCACTGAAGCTGGCCTCAAATCTGCTATCCTCCTGTCTCAGCCTCCCAAGTACAGGGATTACAGGCATGTGCCACCACGTCCAGCTTTACTTTTATTTTGAGACAGGGTCTCTCACTAAGTTATTCAGACTGGCCTCAAACTTTTGATCCTCTAGTCTCAGCCTTCCAAGTACTGAGATTACAGGTGCATATAACCAGGCTGGCTAATCCTTCTGTTTTATGAGACCATTTCTCACAGATAAGAGTGTCATCCACAGGTCTCTACGTTCAGGTGGGCATCCTTTTTCTTACTCACATCTCATTGTAGAAATACAGTAACCTTCAAATGAACAAGTACTATCTCCCTGAAAGAGTGATCCTTAGTCCCGGGGGCCGCCGGGCAGCACCTAGGAGACTCGACAGCCCGCCCTCTTACCTAGGAGACACGACAGTCCCCCCTCTTACCTGGCCAAAGACAAAGCAGTACAGCGTCACGCCCATGGCCCAAACATCCAATGCCTGCGAGAGAAAAGAGATCTTAGCGAGGCAGGCCAGGGCTGGGAAGAGCATCTAGTACTGGTTTTTTTTTTTTCTTGTGTTACTGGGGATGGAACCCAGGGCATTCTACCTCTGGGCTCCACCCCTAGTCCTATTTTTACTCTATTTTGAAACAAGGTCTCATTAAGTTGCGGAGGGCCTCACTAAGTAGCTGAGGCTGGCCTTGAGCCTGTGATCCTCCTGTCTCAGCCTCCCAACTACTGGGATTACAAGCGTGCGCCACCATGCCCAGCTATTTTTCTTTTTTTTTTTAAGTACAAGGAATTGAACCCAGGAGTTACCAGCCCTTCTTCTTTTTTTTGTTTTGAAACAGGGTCTTGCTAGGTTGCTGAGACTGGCCTTAAACCCGAGATCCTTTGGTCTCAGCCTCCCTAGTGCTGGGATTACAGGTGTGCACCAGCACACCTGCCTCTACTCTCGCCTGGCTAGCATCCGAGCCTCAGCTCTCCCTACAGCAACACTTCTCATTGTCTCTCAGTCCACACAGCTGTGGGGAGGCCACTCCAGTTCCCAGGCCTCTTCAGTGGTCACATGACCCAGGCCAGACCAATGAGAGCATCAGCTCCCCAGCCGCAGGGATGGGTCAAGGATGGTCACATGACCCAGGCTGAGCCAATCACCGCCAGTCCCAGGGTTCTCGCTGTTGCTATTCCCTGAGAGGACTGCTCTAGCTACCCAGATGGGAAACTGAGACAGCCGCTTGGAGCCCCAGGTACCGATGCACCTGCAGTGTTCAGTTCAGAAAAGCAGAGCTAAGGGTGGAGACAGATCCGATCTGCGTCCCCATCCCCGCTCCTCGGTTGTATGACCCAACGGATTTGCTGTCTAGGCACACTGAATTGGGCTTTTGTAGCTGTTGTTGTACTGGAAATCGAACCCAGGGGCATTCTACGTCCGAGCTACACCCCAGCCCTATTTTATTTTTTATTTTGAAACAGAGTCTCACTGAGTTGCGGAGGGCCTCGCTACCTCTGCGGCTGGCCGCTGACCTGTGATCCTCCTGCCTCAGCCTCCCAAGTACGGGGATGGCAGGCGTGCGCCACCACGCCCGGCTCGAATTGGACTTCTGCTTGCAACCAAAAGGACCCCGTAAGAGCCCAGGCAGGTCCCGACCTACCTTCCCAGAGAAGATCTTGCAGGTCTCCGAGAGGGACTCGGGCGCCATGAAGGCGGGCGTGCCCACAGTGTTAGAGAGCAGGGCGTCGCTGCCCTTGAACTCGTTGCTCACACCGAAATCCGCGATTTTGATGTGTCCGTCCTCTCCCACCAGGAGGTTAGAGGGTTTGATGTCCCGGTGTATGATCTTCTGGTAGTGTACTGGAGGGAAGAGAGGGTGCGAGAAGACCCCGTGAGGATCTCCCTTCGGCTGTGCGGCCCAGAGACAGGAGCAGGGCGCCCGCCTGGCCCCTCCCCCACCCTGCTGGCCACCCACAGGCCCTGGAAGATAAGGGGAACAGTGTCTCCAAGGACACTGGTTCTCAAAAGGATCCTGCTCAAAACGTCAACTCCCTATCACAATATATATATATATATATATATATATATATATATATATATATATATATATATATATATATATTTTTTTTTTTTTTTTTTTTTTTTTTTTTTTTTTTTTTGTACTGGAGATTGAACCGGGACCTCTGGGCTATATTCCCAGCCCTATTTTATTTTATTTATTTATTTTTTTAGCTATACTGGGGATTGGATCCAGTGGGGTTCTACTCTTTTATTCTTTATTTTGAAACAGGGTCTCACTAAGTTGCAGAGGGCCTTCACTAAGTAGCTGAGGCTGGCCTCGAGCCTGGCAATCCTCCTGTTTCTGCCTCCCAAGTCCTGGGATTATAGGCGTGTGCCACCATGCTAGGCTCTTTATCCCAACCTGTTTCTCTCTCTGAGACAGGAAGAAGGGTTTCTGCTCACCAGGGGCGAAGCCCCGATGGCTCTCTCTCGGAAGCAGTCACCGTGTCCACCGCTCCTACAATTCCGCCTCCCGCCCACCCCTGACACTCATTGGGGAGAGGGGACGAGCGCCCCCTTCTGCCCGAGGCTGGGATGGGCCCGCAGGCCCTGCTTACGGTACTCGATGCCTTTGATCAGATCCTGGAAGTAGAAGCGAGCCTGGTCTTCCGAGAGCGGCTTGAGCGTGGGCACCTCCATCACAGGCCTGAAAGGGCAACACGCGCGTGAGACCCACAGACCCTCGCGGCCCTCGGAGCTCAGGACGCTGGGGCCGGCAGCCACTCGGGCTGCGACACTCACCCCTGGTTGACCAGCTCGAACACTGTGGGAAGAGAAGGGGCTACTGTTAGTTACCCTGGGGACCCGAAACCCATCTCTCCCTGCTCCCCGACTCCCAACCACCCCAGGAACACAGAGGGGCACAGGGCTGGCACTGGTGCTGGGGAGAGGAATGGGCCTTGGAACCAAGAACAGAGTTCTGTCCTCCCAAGGATCCCAACCTCGATTCCTTGAGCACGCACGTGCGCGCGCGTGTGTGTGTGTGTGTGTGTGTGTGTGTGTGTGATTGCAGACTTAAGCCAGAAGCATTCTACCTTTGAGCTATACCCCCAGCCCTATTTTATTTTATTTGTTTGTTTTTGGGTTTTGCAGTACTGGAGATTGAACCTGGGGCACTTTACCTCCAAGCTATACCCTATTTTTTATTCTTTATTTTGAAACGGGGTCTCAGTAAGGTGTGGAGGGCCTCACTAAGTCACTGAGGCTAGCTGTGAACCTGCGATCCTTCTTTCTCAGCCTCCCAAGTAGTAGGATTACAAGTTTCAAGCATGCGCCACCACGCCTGGTATTTTTTCGTTTTTGAAAGAGAGTCTTGTTAGGTTGCTGACAGTTTTGCCAAGTTGCTGAGGCTGTCCTCAAACCTGCGATCCTCCAGTCTCAGCCTCCCAAGTACTAGGATTACAGGCATGTGCCACAATGCCTAGCTGTATTTTTTATTTTGAAACAGGGTCTAAGTTGCTGAGGGTCTCACTAAGTTGCTGAAGCTGGCCTCCCAAGTACTGGGATTATAGGCGCTCGCCATGCACCTGGCTCAATAAAAGTTTGCAAGTGAACAAACACGAGGTCCAGATTTCAAAAGTCCCAGGAAAAACTCTTCCAGCTCCTGCTTCGGACCAGGGGTGTGGCCTTGTA
Organism: Graphiurus murinus; assembly: GCA_004027655.1. Lineage (NCBI taxonomy): Eukaryota > Metazoa > Chordata > Mammalia > Rodentia > Gliridae > Graphiurus > Graphiurus murinus. Next base: position 50,311 of record PVLC010006937.1, read on the forward strand.
CGGGGCTCACTGTGGGGTGCAGCTGGACCACAAAGAGGAAGCCGTCTTTGGTGGGGTGCTTGGGGGCCCCGGCAGTGCGGCTGCCTGAGCAAGGGAGGCAGAAGGAAGGGCTCTCTTACCCATGTACAGATGATCCTCATTGGGGTCATCCAGGACCTGTTGGCACCCCCGGGCAGGCCGGGACGAGCAGCAGGGGAGAGCAGAGAGAGAGAGAGAGAGAGAGAGGAGGCGGACATGAGCGGCAGGAATCAGGTGCACACATGGCCGCATCTGCCCACAGGAGCCCACAATTCCTGCCCTTCTTCCTCATCAAGATGGAAGAAGCAGAGAACTCCCCAGGGTATGTCACCCCAGGGGCCCCCGGTGAGCAAGTGCTTCCTGGCCCAGGGTTCCAGCATCCCCAACGCCCAGAAAGGAAGTTACAAGAGGAAGGAACAAGTCTCCCGGGGAAAGGCCTCCCACTTTGGAGTTGAATTCACACCCCATCTTGGGGGAGTAGTTGCCCCAAGGAGCTGGCCCGGTCCCTCCCCACCTCACTCCAGCAGGAAATGGTGTTTCCGCCCGGTACTGCCTCCCCCCCAGAGGACAGGAGGCGGCCACCTGCCCGGGGCTGGCGCATCTAAGACGCTCAGGAAACACCTGACGATAAACCGGCCCAGAGTCCCGCTGGGGGAGCCGAGGAACCACAGTTGGTTTCTTCTAAGATGGCCAACTTCAGCATCCGAGAATTAAGGTCACGGAACCCAGTGTAACAAGGGGGGGGGGGCGGCAAGCGGCCATCTCCCCGCTTTGGGAAGAAACAAAGGCAGGGTCCTTGGCTAGACAAGGCGACCCTGCCTTGTCCCACATCATAGCTGCCTGTTCCAGTCGCCCAGGAGACACCCAACAGCAGCCCCGAGACGGGGATGCAGGCCCGGCCAAGAGTCCTGGATGCCGGCCTGGCCTCTGCGCCTGCACCCTGGGTGGGGCGTGGCCGCACTCCCCAGGGAGGGACCTCCAGCCCCTGAAACACCCTTCCCTGTCCCCTCCCACCAGGGAGCCGGGTGAGCAGGGTTTGAGGTGGCCCCTCAAGGTGGCTTCCTCTGAGGCACTTCCTGCTCCTACACTGAGTGAGCCCGACGTGCTACTTTATCACACGGGCTGTTTACAAGTCCTTGTCGCCTCAACCAGAGCTGCTCCAGACAGAGGTGACCTGGGGCCTTCTGGGGGCCCCCAGGACACCTTGAGGGACGCTGCTACTTTCTTTTTTTTTTTTTTTTTTTGCAGTATTGGGGATTGAACCCAGGGGCATTCTACCTCTGAGCTACACCCCAGCCCTATTTTTTATTCTTTATTTTGAAACAGGGTCTCACTAAGTAGCTGAGGCTGGCTGCGAACCCAGATCCTCTGGTCTCAGGCTCCCAAGTACTGGGATTACAAGCGTGCGCCACCATGCCCGGCTTCTACTACTTTCACTCTAAAACTAAGACAACATTCGCCTTTTCCCACACTCATTCTCTGCTAATGCACGTGGGGTTTCCAGAGGCTACCAACAGGTACTGTCACGGCAGGCTAAAGACAGAAGCAAAAAAAAAAAAAAAAGAGAGAGAATCCAGAAACTTCTAGTAGGCCAAACATTGACCAAAAATTTTTCCAAAGTATGCCTACATTTTCTTCCAGAAAACAGCTATTTCTCATAAAAATATATTACTATATTTGTATTCAAGAGATTATTATTTTAATGAATTCATAAATAACTTTTAGATGTCTCAGATAATATTCTAATGTGGTAAATATGAACATATAATTTTTTTCAGTAACTTTTTTCTTGGGCACTCAGTTTACACCTGGGTCCAATCCCCAGTAACAAAGAAAAAGGGTGGAGGGCAGGCCTCAGTACTGCTCGGGCCCAATTTCTTCACCTGTAAAATGGGAGTGAGAAACAGCAGCGGTGCGGGGCGGCGGAGGCTCGGGTGGCTTGGCCCTGCGGTTGCTGGTTGGCTGACCTGGTTCTCCGTGGAAACCAGGGGCCCTGGGCGCCCTCCCTCCCCCAAACACCCCACCTCACCTCTACCAGCTTCACCACGTTGGGGTGGTCCAGCTTCTTCAGGATAGCGATCTCCTGGTACACCTGCTCGATGGGGCCCCTGGGCTGGATGCAGCCCCCCGGGGCAGGACGGGTACCCCGGGGTGGGGGGCGACCTGGAGGAGACACAAAGGCACCCAGGATGAGCCACCAGGGGCTTCAATCAGCCTTCTCGACTTCTGTTTCCTCTGCTGCTAGAAACCCACCAGACGAGCCCCAGGCCCCTTGCACAGTCTTTCTTTTGCGGTCCTGGGGACTGGACCCAGGGGCTATTCTACCTCTGAGCTACAACACAGACCGATTTTTTAAATTTGGAAACAGGGTCTTGCTAAGTTGCTGAGGCTGGCTGCGTACCTGTGATCCTCCTGTCTCAGCCTCCCAAGTACTAGGATTATTCTTTATTTTGAAACAGTGTCTCACTAAATTGCAGAGGGCCTCACTAAGCAGCTGAGGCTGGCCATGAACCTGTGATCCTCCGGTCTCAGCCTCCCTCCCAAGTACTGGTATTACAAGCGTGCGCCACCACGGACAGCCTCTGTTATATTTTTTTACTTGACACCTATATTACTTTATTTTTCTTTTTGTGACCCTGGGGGCATTCTACTTCCAAGCTACACCCCCAGCCCTATTTTATTATTTTATTGTGAAACAGGGTCTTGCTAGGTTGATGAGAATCTCACTGCTTGCTGAGGCTGTCCTGGAACCTTTGATCTTCCTGTCTCAGCCTCCCAAGTACTGGGATGACAGGTGTTCCCATTCCTAAAGTGAATGCAAAACTTCAGCAGGAGGCTTGGCCCTGGTTTCAGGAAAGAGCTGAGGGTGTGTGCTGGGGAGGGGGACACCATCCTGTCTGCTCCAGTCCCTGCACCTCAGGTCATGGGCCTTGCCCGCCACACTCACGTGGGAAGCCAGCCTGCCGGATCAGCTTCTTCTTGGACAGCACTTTCATGGCCTGCAGAAGAAAACGCCCGGGCCCAGTTAACGCAGGGGAGAACGAATGATGTGGGATAGAAGAAATAGGTAGGTAGGAAGGAGAAAGACAGGAAAGAAAAGTAAAACAGAACTTTAATATACAAAAACCCTGGAGCTGAAGTGCTTCAGCCTCTACTCCACACACCAGTTAGTTCTCTTTCCCAGGCCTGACTCTTCCCAATTCCTGGGAATTCTGTAGATCTTAGAGTTAACTAAAAGAAACTACAATTGCCCTGTGCATTGATAACAAGACGGGTACGAAATTTTGAGAAACCTCTAATTTAGGACCCATCTGTCAATCAGTTAATGAGGACCCATCAGCCTGAGGATCTTAAGGTTGACCAGACCACCAGGAAGAGCCTCAGGATGATCAGACTGAGATCATCCTCCCTAGAGCTGGCCAGACCACCAGACCACCATAAACCAACCGCTTTGGGGACTACAGGACTGAGCTCAACCTCACACACCTCCTCTAGCCCACTCCGCACAAAAGTCCCTTAGAGGAAGAGAGCCCTGAACTCCCCAAATGCCTCCCTCATCAGCCTGAGGTGGCCTGAATTCTCTTTTTTTTTTTTTGCGGTATCAGGGATTGAACCCAGGGGCATTCTACCTCCGAGCTACACCTCCAGCCCTATTTTTTATTCTTTATTTTGAAACAGGGCCTCACTAAGTTGCAGTGGGCCTCACTAAGTAGCTAAGGCTGTCCACAAACCTGGATCCTCCGGTCTCAGCCTCCCAAATACTGGGATTACAAGCGTGCGCCACCACGCCCGGCCGGCATTCTCTCTTAAATGTGCATTTCTTCCCTTTTCCCCAAATAAACCTCTGTCCATGTCTCTGACTGGCGCATGCTGAAATTCGTTTCTGTCATGTTAGCCAAGGCTACAAAGGCAAGTTGTTCAGCTTCTGCCTCACTCTCTGTGCCACAGAGGACACGGAAATGGCGGCTCAGAGTAAGCTTGCCCTCCCCACTTTCTCGTCTGTGAAATGGGTATAGGGCATCCTTCCTAAAGGACCGAAGAGTAAAATGAGACTGCAGGGCTGAGGTCCTTGTAGGGAGCAGGGGCAGGGCAGGACGGGGCTGGGCGGGGAGGCGGATACTCACATAGTAGGTGCTGTCATTTTCGTTGTAAGCCAACTTGACCACGCCGTAGGAGCCCTGGATAAAGGGAGACGCCCATGACACGCTGACATGCTATCCAGAACTTACCAACTACAGAAGCAGGCCCCCAACGCAGAGGTTGCAAACCAGCCGCCTCTTGCTCGGATGGACCCTGGAAACACACTTGGTTGCACCTGCCGTTTTTACAAAGTCTGACTATTAGTTGCCAATGTTTAAAGAGAGGGATCTGAAGCCGGGCGTGGTGGCGCACGCTTGTAATCCCAGCATTCGGGAGGCTGAGACCAGAGGATCCGGGTTCGCAGCCAGCCTCAGCTACCTAGTCAGGCACTCCGCAACTTAGTGAGACCCGGTTTCAAAATAAGAATAAAAAATAGGGCTGGGGGTGTAGCTCGGAGGTAGAATGCCCCTGAGTTCAATCCCTAGTACCGACAAAAAATAAATAAAGAGAGGGATCTTGGGTTGGGTGTGGTGGTGCATGCCTGTCATCCCAGTACGTGGGAGGCTGAGACAGGAGGATCACAGGTTTGAGTCCAGCTTCAACAATGTAGTGAGATCCTCACCAACCTAGTGAGACTCTGTTTCAAAACAAAAACTAGAAAGGGCTAGAGGTGTAGCTCGGAGGTAGAATGCCTCTGGGTTCAATCTCCAGCCCCGCAGGAGAGAAAGAAGGAAGGGGAGGGAAGGAAGGGGGGCAAAGAGAAAGAAGGATCTGACATGAAAATTCCTATTTCTGACTGCTTTTGAAAAGAACTTGAGAGATCTAGCCATATGTAGATCCCATTTCCACTAACAATTTACCAAAACCCTCTGCTCCCCGCGCTCACGCCTGCCTGCCTAGCTCATTTAGCCCTCGTTTCCAAATTAAGTCGGCCACAGTCTTCTCTGCGCTCCTTACTGTCCCGTTGTTTGTTTTTGGTCTGGGTCTTATTGGTATTGAGGATTGATCCTGGGGGCATTCTACCTCTGAGTTCCGCTCCCAACCCTATTTTTTCCTTTATTTTGAAACAGGGTCTCACGAAATTGTGGAGTGCCTCACTAGGTAGCTGAGGCTGGCCACAAACCTGGATCCTCCTGTCTCAGCCTCCCAAGTACTGGGATTACAAGTGTGCACCACCACGCCCAGCTTATTTTATTTTGAAACAGGGTCCGATTAGGTTGCTGAGGTTCTCGCCAAGTTGCTGAGGCTAGCCTCCAACCTGCCGTCCTCCTGTCTCAGCCTCCCAAACATTAAGATTGCAGGCTTCCTTTCTGTCTTGCACCTCCAGTGCTTCGCCCATTCCCCTCACTGACTTGCTTTCTATTGACATTGGGGATTTGCTCTCTGCAAATGATGATACTGCTCACTGGCTGAAAAAACAACAACAGATGTGAGGATACCTGGGGGTGGGGGGTCCACTAACGGGATGGGAACTATCGCGCTATGGGAGTGCTCTGGAAGCTCTCTGAGCTTTTGCAGAAACACGTTTAATTTTAAAGATTATCAATGTCAACATGATTTACATTATGATGTGAGACGATAATGCACCAATAAAAGCACATTAAAAAAAAATTAAACAAAAAACAGACCGTTAAGCCGGGCGTGGTAGCGCACGCTTGTAATCCCAGCATTCGGGAGGCTGAGACCGGAGGATCCGGGTTCGCTGCCAGCCTCAGCTACCTAGTGAGGCACTCCGCAACTTAGTGAGACTTGGTTTCAAAATAAAGAATAAAAAATAGGGCTGGGGGTGTAGCTCGGAGGTAGAATGCCACTGAGTTCAATCCCCAGTACCGCAAAAAAAAAAAAAAAAAAAAAACAGACTGTTAACAGCAAGCTCCACCCCCACCCACCCCAGCCTCTCCTCCTCCCCGTTCTCTGAAGCTCCCTCCAGGGCGGCTAAGACTTCCCTGGGCAGCGGGCTCCTGCGTATTTACCTTCCCAATTTCATCCTTTAGCGTATACTGATTCAGCTGCACGCAGTCCTAGAAAGTAAGCAGAGACACATGGAAAACGAATTTTAAGTCTGCAGCAGATATATTTATCACCACCGAAACAAATGCACAGAACCGGGACCCAAATCCGGCAAGTTACCATTTCCCATTCCTGAGACACCTCCCACCCCGTGCCCTCCCCGAGGCGCCCACTCTCCTGGCTTCCCTTTTGGTTTGTTTTGTGGTGCTGGGGATAGAGCCCAGAGGCATTCTACTTCTGAGCTGCACCCCTAGCCCTCTATTATTTTTTTATTGCTAAGTTGCTGAGGCTGGCCTCCAACCTGCTGTCTTCCTGTCTCAGTCTCCCAAGGCCTGGGACTCCAGGTGTGTGCTTCCGTGCCTCCCTCATTATCCTGACTTTAACAGCACAGGTCTTCCTTGTTATTGTGCTTTGTCAAAATGTGATCACACAAGCCGGGCGTGGTGGCGTACGCTTGTAATCCCAGCATTCGGGAGGCTGAGACCGGAGGATCCGGGTTCGCGGCCAGCCTCAGCTACCTAGTGAGGCACTCTGCAACTTAGTGAGACCCTGTTTCAAAATAAAGAATAAAAAATAGGGCTGGGGGTGTAGCTCGGAGGTAGAATGCCCTTGAGTTCAATCCCCAGCACCGCAAAAAAAAAAAAAAACCGTGATCTCACAGGCCTGGGGTGTGGCTCACCCCAGGTAGAGCACGTTCTTAGCATGCACGCGCTCCTGGGTTTGATCCCCAGCACACGCGCAAAGAGTAGTCATATGCCGGGTGTGGTGGTGCACACTTGTCATCCCAGTACTGGGGAGGCTGAGACTGGAGGATCCTGGTTCACAGCCAGCCTCAGCTGCTTAGGCCCTCCGCAACTTAGTAAGACTCTATTTCAAAAATAAATAATAAAAAAATAGGACTGGGGGTGTAGCTCAGAGGTGGAATGCCCCTGGGTTCAATCCCCAGTATCACACACCAAAAAATAAAATAAAAATAAAAGTAGTCATACATGTGCTCTTTTTCCTTCCTTTTTTTTTTTTTTTTTGCAGTACTGAGGATTGAAACAGGGTCTTGCATTGTTACAGAGAGCCTCACTAAGTGCTGGCTGAGAACCTGCGATCCTCCTGCCTCAGCTTCCCAGGTACTGGGATTACAGGCGTGTGTCACCACGCCCAGCTGGTGCACCTTCTTTGGAATAGTTGGGCACTTTCTCAACACACACCTACCTTACAAGGACCAGCCATTCTGCTCCTGGGTATTTACCCCAGAGAAATGACATGTTTACAAATGTTCAACAACGGCTTTATTTGTAGTAGTCAAAACTTGGAAACAATCCAAATGTCCATCAACAGGTAAACAAACTGGCACATTCAGACAATGGACTATGACTCAGCACAAAAAGGAACCAGCTAAGCCAGGCGCGGTGGCGGATGCTGCCATCCCAGTACGTGGGAGGCTGAGACACGAGGAGCGCAGGTTTGAGGCCCTCCACAACTGAGTGAGACCTTGTTTCAAACAAACAAACAAAAAAAGTGGCTCAGTATCTACAGGGATCTGGTTCCCGGAGTCCTATTCTTAGGGGCATTCTACCTCTGAACTACACCTCCAGCTCTCTTTATTTTTTGTTTGGAAACAGGGTCTCGCTAGGTTGCTGAGAGTCTCACTAAATTGCCAAGGCCGGTCTCAAACCTGCAATCCTCCGGCCTCAGCCTCCCAAGTACTGAGATTACCAGCATGTGCCAGCACACCTATGCTTTAAAGCAACTCCACATGACTTATACTTGTAATACAAGGTCAAGGCCATCGAAGTCGTTGTTATAGTGCACGCATGAATAGTGACAAGGAGCCGGGCGTGGTGGCGCACGCTTGTAATCCCAGCATTCGGGAGGCTGAGACCGGAGGATCCAGGTTCGAGGCCAGCCTCAGCTACCTAGTGAGGCACTCCCCAACTTAGTGAGACCCAGTTTCAAAATAAAGAATAAAAAATAGGGCTGGGGGTATAGCTCGGAGGTAGAATGCCCCTGAGTTCAATCCCCAGTACCGCAAAAAAAAAAAAAAAAAAAAAAATAGTGACAAGGAAAAGCCTGCACAGGTTCCGTGCAGACGCCACTTTTTCCTTCTGAACAGCTTCCCGAGCTTGGCCAAATCTGCAGGCACGGGGCCGGCTGTATACGTAACAACCCGGATATTTCACAAAATCCCAAAGCTGTGAAACGGACCAGAAAAAGTGCATAAGCTAAAGGAGCCCACTTACATAAGAATCTGGAAAACTAAGCTGGGCGCCGTGGCGCACACCCGTGATCCTAGTGCTTGGGAGGCTGAGACAGGAGGATGGCAGGGTTGAGAACAACCTCAGCAACCTAGCAAGACTCTCTTTCAAAATGAAAAATAAAATAGGGCTGTTCAATCCTCAGTACCACACACACAAAAAAAAATAAAAATAAAAAAGGATCGCAGGTTCAAGGCCAGCGTCAGCAACTTAGCAAGGCCCTCAGCAAATTATTGAGAGCTTGTTTCCTTTGTGTATATGTGTGTGTGTGTGTGTGTGTGTGTGTGTGTGTTACTGAGAATGGAACCAAGGGCATTTTACCTCTGAGCTATACCCTCAGCCCTATTTTATTTTTGTGTTACTGGGGATGGAACCCAGGGGCATTCTACCTCTGAGCAACACCTCCAGATTAATTTTTATTTCTTAACTGGAAATAGGGTCTCACTAGGCTAACAAGAGTCTCACTACTTGCTGAGGCTGTCCTAGAACCTGCGATCCTTCTGTCTCAGCCTCCCAAGTACTGGGATTACAAATGTGTACTACCACACTTGGCTGAGACCCTGTTTCTAAATAAATAAATACATAAATTAAAAATAGGGCTGGGACAGCAGGGCGTGGTGACGCATGCTTGTAATCCCAGCATTCGGGAGGCTGAGACCAGAGGATCCGGGTTCGCGGCCAGCCTCAGCTACCTAGTGAGGCACTCCACAACTTAGTGAGACTCGGTTTCAAAATAAAGAATAAAAAATAGGGCTGGGGGTATAGCTCGGAGGTAGAATCCCTCTGAGTTCAATCCCCAGTACCGCAAAAAAAAAAAAAAAAAAAAAAAAAAATAGGGCTGGGGATGAAACTCAGAGATAGAATGACCCTGGGTTCAGAAAGAAATGGCCCAAGTTCTGCGCCCCTCCGCCTGCTGTCAGGCCCCGGCTCTCCGGACGCACATCCCTGTGCAGAGCACTGCCCACAGCCAACACCCACGCCCTTCTTCCTGGAGCTAGGATGGAACCCGGGGCCTCGGGTTGGGCGCTCTCTGCTGGGGACTGCCCTTGCAGCCCTCACTGACAATGACAGCTAGCGCCTGTCCCCAGGGGTCAGGACGTGGTGGGGCCGGCTCCCTCCTGGGCGCCCCCGCCCCCGCCGCACCTGCATCCCGCTGATGGACACGTGGTGGGACTCCACCGTGGGCCGCCGGGGCAGCCGCGGGGACGACTGCGGGGAGCTGGGCAGGGACGGGCAGATGCAGCGGCCGTCGGCGGCGTCGGGGCCGCGCTGGGGCCGCTCCTGCAGGGACAGCTTGCGCCCCGACAGCTGGGGCCGGGCCAGGCTCCCCGCGGCGTCCAGCGGCGGGTCCCGGGCCAGGCCGAGGTCCGCGGCGCCGCCCGGCTCGCACTCGGTGACCACGATGAAGGACTCCATGCCCAGGCGGAGGCTCAAGGAGGACAGGCCGCGCAGCGCCTCGCAGGGCTTCTGGCCGGCGCCGCCCCCGCGCCCCGGCTCATCCTGGGGGGCGGCCGGCTCGCTGCTGGGCTGGCTAGAGACGCATGATGACATGGTGCGGGCGACCTCATCCAACTCCCATGGGCAGCGGCGCCACCTGCGGAGAGGCCGAGGGTCAGGAAGCAGCGACTGTCTAATGCCCGCCTCGAATGGACATCCTAAAAACACATCCTGCAAAACGTGAGCAATCCCAGTCCTGGTCAAGCACCTTCCCCAGCACCGCACACGCGTGCACACGCTGGCACGCACACACGCCCCGTTATTCACCCTAAAGTCTCTACTGAGCACCCACTGTTTTCCCGCCACCCGGAGACACTCTTTGTGCTTTGGGTGAGTAGCGTGGAACCGCCACTGCCGCCGCCCCATACACCGAGTCCCAGTGGCGCTGTGACATTTGTCCAGCAGAATTTGTCAAACACATGAGCCAAAGGTTAATATTCTGTCCCAGAGACGGAGAGCATTGACAGTTTAGGGGAGGATGCCAGCTTATCTTTTTTAAACTATTGAGATAAAAATTCATATAACGTGTGTGTTATGTTACTGGGGTTTGAACCCAGGGGTGTTCTACCTCTGAGCTATACGCCCAGCCCTATTTTTTTATATATATATTTTTGAAAACGGGGTCTTGATAAGTTGCTAAGGGCCTTGCTAAGTTGCTGAGGCTGGCCTCCAACCTGTGATCCTCCTGTCTCAGCCTCCCAAGCACTGGGATTATAGGTGTGTACCACCACACCTGCCAAAATGGCATCTCTTTTTTTTTTGGTACTGGGGATTGAACTCAGGGACATTCTACCTCCGAGCTATACCCCCAGCTCTATTTTTAATTCTTTATTTTGAAACCGAGTCTCACTAAGTTGCAGAGTGCCTCACTAGGTAGCTGAGGCTGGCCGCAAACCTGGATCCTCCGGTCTCAGCCTCCCAAATGCTGGGATTACAAGCGTGCGCCACCACACCCGGCTTTTTTTTTTAATTCTTTGTTTTGAAACCGGGTCTCACTAAGTTGCGGAGTGCCTCACTAGGTAGCTGAGGCTGGCTGAGTACCCGGATCCTCCAGTCTCAGCCTCCCGAATGCTGGGATTATAAGTGTGTGCCACCACGCCCGGCTGCAAAATGGCATCTCTTGATGACACCGGGGTGGGCACACAGAGAAGGTGCAGTGTTGCAGAAAGCCAGGTGCTCCCTGGAGGATCCCCTGAGAGGTGAAAAGGTCACCTGGCCCTCTGGGAACAGTCCTTCCGGAAGTATCCACTGACCATCTACCACGTGGGGCAGTATGTTGCAGAAAGTTTCATGAGAAAAGCACTAAGGAGCTGGGCGAGGTGGTGCACGCCTGTGATCCCAGTACTTGGGAGGCTGAGGCAGGAGGATCCCAGGTTCCACGACAGACTCAGCTACTCAGTGAGAATCTCAGCAACCTAGCGAGACCCTGTTTCAAAATAAAAACAAAATAGGCTAGGGGTGTGTGTAGCTTGGAGATAGGATGCCCCTGGGTTCGATCCCCAGAACCACAAGAAGAGAAAAAGAAAAAAGAAAGGAAAAGAAAAGCAACACAATAAGGAAACCACCACCTCCCGGCCCTGCCGTGGACCCAGTGTATGAAGACAGTTCCTGGCACAGGGACCACCAAGGGCCACCGTTCAACAAGAGGCTCAGCCCTGTTTATAGGAGGAGAGGTGTGAGTTCAAACTACAGCTGGGAGCTGGGCGTGGTGGCGCACGCTTGTAATCCCTGCATTCGGGAGGCTGAGACCGGAGGATCCGGGTTCGAGACCAGCCTCAGCTACCTAGTGAGGCCCTCCGCAACTTAGTGAGACCCTGTTTCAAAATAAAGAATAAAAAATAGGGCTAGGGGTATAGCTCGGAGGTAGAATGCCCCTGAGTTCAACCCTCAGTACCGCAAAAAAAAAAAAAAAAAAAAAACTACAGCTGGGTGTTCCTGAAAAGTTACTCATAGGATCCCATCTGACCAGCGACTCCCAGCTCAGGTAACACACAGCAGGACGGAGAGCAGGAGCCCCAACAGGTACCTGTGACCCCACATTCATCGACTGCAGCGCCATTTACGATCACTCAGAGGTGGAAACAATCCAAGGTCCATCGTGGATGCATGGCTGGATAAAGAACCACGTAAGAGCCATAAAATGGAAGAAAGTAGCCGGGCGTGGTGGCGCACGCCTGTGATCCCAGTACTTGGGAGGCAGAGACGGGAAAGACAGGTTTGAGGCCAGCCTCAGCAAATTAGGGAGGCCCTCCGCAACTTAGCAAGACCCTATTGTCAAGTAAGAAATAAGCTGGGTGTGATGGCATGCAGTTGTAATGCCAGTACTTGGGAGGCTGAGGCAGGAGGATCACAGGTTGGAGGACATGCCTTAGTAAATAGTGAGACTATCAGCACCATCCATTTTCAGAACTTTTCACTGGCTGGGTGTGGTGGTGCAGGCTTGTAATCTCGGTAAGTACTTGGGAGGCTGAGACAGGAGGATCGCAGGTTTGCGGCCAGTCTCAGCTATTTAGTGAGGCCCTGTTTCAAAATAAACAATAAAAAAATAGGCCTGGGGGTGTAGCTTGGAGGTAGAATGCCCCTGGGTTCCATCCCCAGTACTGCAATAAATAAATAAAAAAAATAAAATAAAAAGTCCTATAGAGGCTGGGGGTGGTGGCACACGCTTGTAATCTCAGTACTTGGGAGGCTGAGACAGGAGGATCGAAAGTTTGCAGTCAGACTTAGCTACTTAGTGAGGCCCTCTGAAACTTAGTGAAACCCTGTTTCAAAATAAACAATTAAAAAAATAGGGCTGGGGGTGTAGCTTGGAGGTAGAATGCCCCTGGGTTCCATCCCCCAGTTCCACAAAAATAAAGAAAGACATAAATAAATAAATAAATAAATAAATAAATAAATAAATAAATAGCCAGGCATGGTGGCGCATGATTGTAATCCCAGTACTTGGGAGGCTGAAACTGGAGGATTGGGGCTCCAGGCCAGCCTCAGCTACTTAGTGAGACCCTGTTTCCAAATAAAGAATTAAAAATTGGGCTGGAGTTGGGCGTGGTGGCGCACACTTGTAATCCCAGCATTTGGGAGGCTGAGACCGGAGGATCCGGGTTCTCGGCCAGCCTCAGCTACCTAGTGAGGCACTCCACAACTTAGTGAGACCCTGTTTCAAAATAAAGAATAAAAAATAGGGCTGGGGGTATAGCTTGGAGGTAGAATGCCCCTGAGTTCAATCCCCAGTACCGCAAAAAAAAAAAAAAAAGAACTCCGAGTTCTCTGCCCCCTCCAGCCGGTTACCTCCTTCTGCTTCCTATTCTGTAGATCAGACTCCTGTCGGCCCTTCACGGAACTGTGAACTCCTGGGACAGCTGTCTTTCATAAGTGGCTGGTTTCACTAAGCATAACATCTTCAAAACTCTTTCTCTTTGTAGCACGAGTCAGAATTTTCTTCCCTTTTCAATGTATGTATATATTCTTTGTGGTTATTATTTTTTGTGGTGCTGGTGATTAGACCCAGGGGCATTCTACCTCTGAGCTATACCCCCAGATCTATTTTATTCTTTTATTTGGAAACAGCGCCTCACTAAGTTACTGAGGGCCTCTCTAAGTTGCTGAGGGCCTCACTAAGTTGTTGAGGCTGGCCTGGAACCTTCGATCCTCCTGTCTCAGCCTCCCAAGTACTGGCGCGCACTCAGGTACTGCTCGTGTCATTATTTTAAGACAGATGGCTCTACATATCCTAGTCACAGGGTGATGCTGGCATAGGAGGAAAGGTACGTGCCCGCACACACGATTGCATGTCATTGCATATTTCTGGAAGGATGTGCAAGGGTGAGGTAACAGCTGCTTTGAGGGAAGATAATTAGTTTGAGGGATGGAGGGGGACAGAGTAGGAGGACCTTACTTTTCACTATATTGACTTTTACTTTGGACCACGTGCAACTGTTCAAAAATATATTTTTAACACCGGGCGTGGTGGCGCACACTTGTCATCCCAGTACTTGGGAGGCTGACACAGGAGGATCGCAGGTTCATGGCCAGCCTCAGCTACTTAGTGAGGCCCTTGGCAACTTAATGAGACCCTATTTCAAAATAAAGACTAAAAAAAAAAAAAAATAGGGCTGGAGTGTAGCTCAGAGGTAGGACGCCCCTGGGTTCAATCCCTGGCACCACAAAGAAGAGGAGGAGAGGAGAGGAGCATGATCATTGTCAGGAACAGCTCCTGTTCCTGTATCCACCTGTTTCCATCAGCATTCTCACTCACCGACCCATCATACCTGATGATGACAACTTAGAGGGGAAAAGACTTATTTGCTCACAGTTCTGGAGATTTCAGAGGTTTCAGTCCACGTTAGGCCGGGTGAAGTATGCAGAGTTCGGGGCATGGCGGTGGGAAGCAGAGAGAGCACACCAATAGAGGGACCCCGCCATCAAGTCACGGAGGCCAGGAGCAGAGAGCGCGAGCAAGGGAAGGAGGGACATATACACACACACACACACACACACACAGCCCCCAAGGTCCCATCCCCAGGGACCCCTCCTCAGAAACTAAGCCCTGACCCCACATGGCTGCCTTGTCTACAACAGGAGAGCTGGAACCGGGCATGGTGGCACACGCCTGTAATCTCAGTACTTGGAGGCTAAGACAGGAGGAGCATAGGTTCGGAGACAGCAAGTAGTGAGACTCTTATCAACCTAATGAGACCCTGTTTCCAAATAAGAAATAAAATCAGATTGGGGGTGTAGCTTGAGGGTAGAATGCCTCTAGGTCCAATTTCCAGTACCACACACACACAAAAAAATCCAAACTATAACACTACCTTTGCTGCATCCAAGAAAGAAATCGTTACACTAAGTTGTGGAGGGCCTCACTAAATAGCTGAGGCTGGCTGCAAACCTGGGAGTCTCCTGTCTCAGCCTCCCAAGTACTGGGATTACAGGCGTGGGCCACCACCCCCAGCCATTGATACCTGCTGAGTGTGTACCACCAGCCAGGCGGTGCTCCACAATATTCCAGGAGAGACTAAGGTCCAATCAAACCCCCTCTCCCATCCTCCCTCCAGCCGCCGACAGGGCTACAGGCATTCCTGAAAAGAAATCTAGGCCTGGCAGCACCTGGGAAAGTCAAAGGAGACATTTTTTTCTTGCCAACAGAAAAACAATTGCTTATTGATCCCCGGTATAGGCCAAGGACACCAAGCCATCTGCCCAGCAAAGCTGCTTTTAATCAGTCTCCTTGGCCAGCTGGCATCTGGCCTGGCCTCCCTCACGGCCTCTGATGTGGCCTTGGCCTTCAAGGGCTGGAGGAGGGAGGACAGGAAAAATGCCCGAGTCCAGAGCTGATCAGGGTCCCTGTGCAGGAGGGGCTGGGGCATCCGGCCTCAGGAAGAGGAGCACAAAGGACAGAGCCTAGGTGCCTCTGGTGCTGAGAGTGACGTGTCCCCACATGATGGTTCTGTTCCGGCTATCCCCACAAGTCTAAGCCAGTGTTCTGGATGGTTTGGGGGTCAGAGGCCCTATAAGAATCTGACAAAGCTGGACCATTGGTGTGTACCTGTAATCCCAGCAACTAAGGAGGCTGAGACAGGAGGATTGCAAGTTCAAGACCAGCGCCCCATACATTAGTGAGACCCTGTTTCAAAATAAAAAAGGGTGTAGCTCCCCAGTACGTGGGAGGCTGAGACAGGTGGACTGCAGGTTCAAGAACACTCTCAGCAGCCTGGTGTGGTGGCGCATGCTTGTAATCCCAGTACTTGGGAGGCTGAGACAGGAGGATTGGGGTTTGCAGCCAGCCTCAGCTACTTAGTGAGGCCCTCTGCAACTTAGTGAGACCCTGTTTCAAAATAAAGAATAAAAAATAGGGCTGGGGGTATAGCTCAGAGGTAGAATGCCCCTGGGTTCCATTCACAGTATCGCAAAAAAATTAAAAAATAAATAAAAAATAAGCCAGAAGCTGGGTGTGGTGGCGCACGCTTGTAATCCCAGCATTTGGGAGGCTGAGACCGGAGGATCTGGGTTCACA